>JASDQU010030781.1:7601-21281 GCA_032191745.1 Picea mariana | reverse complement strand
ACTGAGGTACGGTGAGCCCAGAGGGTGGAGAATATTTGTAGATGCCAAGAATTTTTGTTTTCCCACACCATGCGTTGAATCATGGTTTTAAGGACTTTGTTGATAGCTTCAACTTGTTTGTTTGATTGAGTATAGTATGGGGATGAGTTCTCATGGAGAAAACCCAACTTGACATGTAACTCACTCATCATCTAGTTTTGAAAATGTGAACCTTGATCAGTGACAATGTCTTGTGGAACACCAAAGTGAGTGATGATGTGGTTGAAGATGAAGAGAGTTGCAATACGACCATCATTAAGGAAAGTAGGCATAGCCTCAACCCATTTTTTGAAGTCGGCAATGATGATATAACCGTGCCCCATGACTGAGGTAGGATTACATTGCATAAAATAAATGCCCCATTTAGCAAAGGGGCTGATGGAAACAATAGGATGAAGTGGAGCGGGGTGGGTGTGTGCCTTTTTATGAAAAAATTGGCAGGGTGGGCATCTTTTGATAGCCTCAATAAAATATTTGAAGATGGAGGACCAAAAGTAATCGGCACTTAAGATTTTTTGAGTTGTATCCATCCTAGAAAGGTGACCGCCACATGCTCCAAGGTGAAATTCATTAAGGACACATTCAGCCTCATCATGAGTTAAACAACGTCGTAAGAGAGTGTCAATACCACGATGATACAAAGTGTCACCGACGATAAGGTATTGTTTAGAATGGTGACGAATATGATGATGTTCTTCATGGGAGATATCAGGCTAAAAATGTTGGGTTTTAAGATACAAAATAATATCTCCATATCAAGGATCGGACATGCTAATGAGAAACATAGATTCATCGGGGAGATAATCATTGGGCTCATTATGTTCATCAGCATGGGGAAGATCGCAGGTAAGTTCCACAAAAACCAAGGACTTTTTATCTTTTGATTTGGTGAATTCGAGATCGAATTCCTAAAGAATAACAATCTATTTGGAATATTTTCCCCCAAGGACTTGACGTGTCAGAATATGATACATGGTGTTCGAGTCCACAATGACTATGGTAGTGCGTAACAAGATGTAATAGCGAAATATCTGGACGGAAATGATGGTTGCCAGAGCCAACTTTTCAACATGTGATATCGGAGCTCATGACCGAATAGAATCTTTCTCAGATAGTAGATCACATGTTCCTCACCGTTAGGGTCCTCTTGAGCTAACACCATAGCGATAGTGGAAGTAGAGGTCACCAAATAAAGGATGTAGTCTTGTGCATAATTCAGAGGATGCAAAAGAGGTGTATGGGTCAATGTATGCTTAAGAGAATCAAAAGATCATTGAGTGGTGTCATCCCAGATGAAAGGAGTGCATTTCTGCAAAAATTGCATAAATCCTTTAGTAATCTCAACGTAATTACATATAAAACGATGAAGAAATTTTGCATTCCCCTGCAAACTTTGTAGTTGGGTCAAATTGTTGGGAGAAGGTAAAGAAAGAATAGCTTTAATATTTAGGGGATCCACCCTAATCCCATCTTTTGAGACAACGAAACCGAGGACTCAACATGATTTGACAGCGAAGATGCATTTGTGTGGGTTCAAACAGATACGGTAGAACTGACATCGAAGAAAAATGGCCTGTAGATGACCAATATGGTCTGAGTGACTGGACGAATGGGCAGGTAAATCATCGAGTTAAGATTCCGCAATATGTTTGATATCATGGAAAGCATACGACATGGCCCGCTGGAAAGTGGCACCAAAATTTTTTAGACCAAAAGGTAGTTTCTGATAGGAGAAAGTTCCCCACGGGCAGATGAAGGTTCTCTTATGTTGATCAGCAGGTAGAATGTCAATCTGGTTATATCCTGAAAATCCATCCATGAAAGAGAAAATAATGCTACCAGCGCAATTATCAATTATTTGGTCAATGAAGGGCGTGGGGTAATTGTCTTTTGGACAAGCCTTGTTAATGTCCCTATAATCAACACAGACATGAATGGTTCATTTTTTTTAGCAACCGAAACAATGTTAGAAACCCATTCTGTCAAGGGGACAGGATAGATAAAGCTAGATTTTAACAATTTTTCAACTTTTTCCTTTATGTTCGTGGTCTTCTTAGGATGAACCGAGAAATTTTTTTGTCATACAGGTTTAACTCTTGGATAAGTTTCTATTTCATGCACAACGATCGAGGGATCAATCCCAGGCATTTCCTCGTAGCTCCAAGCGAAGACATCGCATAATTATTTGAATAAAGTGGTGTAAGAAGCCACTTCATTGGCTGAACAATTATCCCCAAGATGCACATTTTCCATGATACCTTCCTTGATCAAAATATCAATAGCGATCATAGAAGAGATGTTGCCTAAATTCCCCTCAAAAATAGTATCATGGGTAAGTATAGGAGATTGGGGAGAATCAACAACATCGGGGGGGAAGCTAGAGTGTATATCTTCTTGAATTTCTTCTAGAGGAGGAATAAAAGACGATCGATGATGGTTGTCATCCCAAGGCACTTCATCAATACTAAGCATTTCCATAATGGATTCATCTGATGGAAACATCTAGGAAATGTAATCAAAAGCATAAGACAATGAATTCAGCCAAGATGGCATCGAATAAGTGTTGGACGCCAATAGATGTTGTTCATCAATGGAGGGAGAGGAAAATTGGATAGCAGTTTATGAAGCCTCGGCTGGACTAAGTGGCATAGTGTCACCCAGTGCATCGAATTTTAATAGACTAGGCACAAGCCAAGGATCAGATAAAGACTAATAGGCCATAGACAAAATCATATTGATTATGGAAATATGTTGTGTTGTAGGAGGAAGTGGTGTAGGGAAAGTACCCATAACGGAAGAATATTTTAGAATACCTACACCAACACTTTCATACGTGATCTTGTGATCTCCCAATAAAGGAATATTGTTGGTGGTGGGAGTGCGAGCATTGGGTGTACAGTAATCTAACTGGTCGATAGTGACAATTTTTCCCTGATGAGGGAATGGTACACATCGAAACACCGATGAAGCGGCGAAAGTCATGGCATAAAACCAACTTCTTCCTAATAACAAGTTGTAATTAAGGGGAGTGTCAAGTACCTCGACATCAACAAAGATGGTCTTGCTGCCCAACTGAATGGATAAGGACTGCAAGATTCCATGAGGATGAAAACCTCACCCATCAAAGGCTATTAAAATTGTAGGGGATTGGTTAAGTGTAGATGATTTTAATCCTTTCCAACAAGATAACGACGTGACACAAGTAGAATCTCCCTCATCCAAAATAGTGCGGTGAATGTGTTGGTTATGAACAACAACATCAATTTGAAAAGCGATTTGGTGAGAAAGTCGTGACTTGAAATTTTCTAGGTTAAACATGATATTGTTTGATGACTTGGGAACAATGGCACCAATGGAATCCAACAGCATTCTACGTTGAATTGGGTAGTGTTTTAGAACTTCCAGCGTGGACATAGCAGAGGGTGCTTGAGCCAAATATTCAATGATGTTGTAGTTTTGGGTGGCACATGAACTAGGATTAAAAGTTGATTTGAAGATAGTGCTCTTGGGAGGGCGTAAAATAGAGTTGAAAGTAGGTTTCTCTATCTGAAGTGATATAAACAGAAGACTAACAGAGGGAGGACTAACGGAGCCGGGAGATGGACCCATTAAAGTACCTTTTCTTTGTCAGGTTTAGCAAGGGTGTCGTATGTGGTAGTGCAAGTGGTTAAATCAATCCCATTGAACATATAAATGTGAGCACTCATCGAGGCATCATTATTAGGAGGGTGGTCGGAACTTCCCCCTATGGGAGGGGCAAGTGCTTGAGAAACCATGGATTGTTGTTGAGAAAAAGGTTGTGTCAACACAGCAGATTGGGAATTCCCTTTGAAAAATTTTTCAACTTCGTCACGTTGTGGATAGTCTCGGGTGAAATGATCGTCACCACAAATAAGACATGGGAACTTCGGTTTTCGTTGTGGTCATTTTTCAGTAACAGGCGATGGAGTTTGGGTTTTGGGTTGTTCATTATTATTATTCTTTTTGGGTTTATTCTTTGTCTTCCTCTTACCCCTGGATTGTTGTGAAGGGGAAGATTGAATTGCATTCACCTCAAAGACTTGAGTCGAGAGGGAGGTAGAGGAGAGTGAGATCGAACTGGGAACAGGTGTTGAAATAAAGCGATTTACTGTTCCGGGGACTGCAATGTAGATTGGGTTTTGACAGTACCAATAAGTCCATCCGAATGTGTCATGGACAAAGGTTTGGATGGATCGGCAATAGCATGGGTAGCATTTCGAATCAACTCATACAAAGTACCAGATTGTGAATAAACCAAATCTAAGTATTGAACCTATGCAATGCCTTCCTCCTTAGTAACTACACCACCCATGGCGACGTCACGAGCAATCGGGGGTAAAAGAGATTTAGTAAACCATTCTGCCAATAACTAGTCAGGAATGGTCGCTTTAATCAACCTTTGTCGTCATCTCCACTCATGAATGTGATCAGAGATATGCACGGAGTTGGTTTGACGAAGGGAGGTTAAAAGTTCATTACCCGTCTCGTAACGAATGGGTAACTGAAAATGCATGAGAAAGGTCATGGTGAGGGAGTTGAAATATTGAAAAGAACCATGTGGAAGTTCAATGTACCACTTGGTTGTTGATCACGTAAGTGTGCGCTGGAAGAGACACAAATGTATAGAATCATCCATTAATGAGTTTGATGAACACCATAAACCGAAAGTCATCACATGGTTGTTCAGGTCTTCTCCAGTTTTACCGTCAAATTTTGGGATTTCAGAAGTTAATTTAGCAGGAATCACTGGCCAAAAAGGAAAATGCAGTATGGGATCATTTGTCAACCGAGACAAGTCTAAGATATCTAGAGTGGCAAGGAAAGGTAATTGTCGGTTAACCTGAGGGTGATACTGGTGTGGCATAGGGACACCAATAGGGCCATAAATTGGTTAAGATGGGTAATTGTATTCATTAGGCCCTCCCATATATGGTTTTTGTTGACCAGGATAGGTAGGATTTGATGGTTGTTGAGGAACATTCATGAGTGGGGGAAAACCTAGCAGATTCTGAGGAGTATAAGTCAGTTTATTTGGTTGTGGGGGATAAACAATTTGCCCTTGAAGGGGGTAAATAGTTTTTCCCTGAGGAGGGTAAACATTATCCCCTTGGGGAGGATAAACATTATGCCCTTTGGGGAGGATAAGGTTGTTGTCCTTGAGGACCCTAGGTAGGATTTGGGACACCTGGATAAGGTTGTCCAAAGGATAGTCTGGAAGGAATGGTATTTGATACTCCTCCTTGTGGGTTATGGTATGATTTCCCCCCAAGGTAGGGCTGACTTAACGTGCCTCCTAAAGATACTCCCCGGGATTGTGAAGGGTTTATGGCAAAAGAAGGTTTCCCCCCCTCCATAGGTTGATTTACAACTAGGGCTTGACCAGTAAAGGGAGGTTGTCCTCCGGAAGGAACATGCAAAGGTGCATGTCCCCTGGTAGGAGTAGGCCCGCTATAGGACGGTTGTCCCCCGGGAGGGATAGGTCCACTAGATGGTGGTTTCCCCCTAGTAGAGAGATGTCCCATAGTTGGTTGTGTATGTCTAGAAAGAGTCTGCATTCTCAGCTATAAAGGTGTTCCAACAGGATTTTGTGGAACATGAGGAGTTGTAGTGTGAAAAGGTGTAAAGGTGGGAGTAACGGTTGAAGTGCCTTGTGTGTGAGTAGAAGTAATGAATCCAACATTAAGGTGGACATGTGCTGACATAACAGTAGGATCGATGACTTGTTCGATGGGGTGATCAATAGTTTGACCGGATGGTCCTGCTTCAACAGCAGGAGTGTCATGAGGATTAAGAGGTTGTCGAATATATTCAAAATTCTCGTAAAGATCATGTCACGATGGAGTCCTCCATACAGAATAGTAAAGTGTTTGATGTGTATCTATTGTGTTAGTAGGACGAATGGGGGTACTATAATCATCATTAAAAAGCGGTTATGTCAATCCCATATATGTCTCGGTAATTGGTCTAAAAGGAAAACCTGGGAATTCTTCTTCTATAACGTTACTGGGTGAGTCTAATCGAAACATGAGTGGTTCAATAGGAGCTACTGACACACTTGTAGTTTGAGGAGTGGGATCCTCAACCGTAACCAAGGCTCTTTCCAAATTTTCTAACAAAGGAGTAGCAACACTCCCAGCGTCAAAACGATTTTCTATTTCTTCATGGTAGGTGTATTCTGGTGAGTTAGGAGGTAAGGGTTGATAGTCTCCTTCCGAAGGTATCCCTTTCATCCTACGTGATTGAAGAATACCTTTATCATCTACAAGCTCAATTTTGAAGAACTATTAAAACAATAGCACACGCTAAAAAATCTAGAAAATCCAACAAGCACACAAACCTTCTCTCGAGGACCGTACTAGTTGGTGACGAAATCCAACATCACGTGATGAAGTCGACAAGGGGATAGGATATGGGTGGGTGGAACAGTTACGATGTCTACCTTCTTAACAAACTTACGCCTTGGTGCAAGCTTCCACACAGTACTGGTGGATTTACCCTCCAAGGGGCCCGAGTAAGTTTGACCAATGTTTGGTCCAGATACAGTGAAGACTTCCCCTCACCATCACCTTGTCTAAAAACCATAAATATTATGGCTACCAAGGACACCAACTCGCATTCAGCCCCTGGGCGAGTACAGTCGACAGTCTAGTCTGAACATATGGGTAGGATAACAAGTCTAAAATCCTTCGAGAGAACTGAGGACAAGTGGACTGGTAGAACTCCAGAGGACCCCAAACGGATTCAAAATTCACAAAGCACTGAGAACAAATGAAGACAGTTGGACCTCAAGAATAACCCCCAATATATGATCTTACTATTATGAACGGTTAAAACATGGAGGGATAATTGTCATAGCCCTCCCGAACGTGACCTCGTGTGTAACCCCTGTGTGATAGGGGGATCCCAGATAAGCTTATACAAAAATTGGATTTTCTCTCCCGATCGCAAGATGCCAATGTTTGTTTTGAATTCTTTGGAGAGTTGTACTCACAGCCTAATCCAAAGCGCTAATCCTAGTCTAATGTTGGTGGAGGAATCTAAAATAGAAAAAGTTTATAGATCAATTTTAATTAGCGTTGATTTTTGTGGTTGTTCTTTACTCAAAGGTGAATGAGAGTGAAACTGATGATATTATGACTCGATTCCCAAAAATTCATAATAAAAATGATAAACAATCATTTCCTTTCAACAAACTTCTATTTATGGGAAGGAGAAGAAATTGTCCTTTCACTATCAAACACAAAAATCCAGAGACTTCATGCAATTGTTCTCAATCAAGAATCCAATTCAATGCTAAACTATTAAGAAAATGATTATGATATCCAAAATCCAATCATGAAATTATATCTCTTTGTTTAAATATGAACTTTAATTGAATTAATTCAAAGCTTCTTATGCCAACTAGATTTCACTATTTGTAAGTTTAAGCAATTCGAAGAAAATTTCATATAAACAAAAATCACACTCTCACGGTGATCAAGCAAGAAGTAAAAACAAATCCAAACTCTTCAAAAAGAAAATCAAAACTCAAACAAGAGAAATTGTTTGGAAAGATAAATCAAAGATAAAATGGAACAATACACAGATCTTGAGACTTCCTTACGCCAACTTTCATGCAATCAGATAAACGAGAAAGTAGCATACCAAATCAAGATCTCAAATATGAAGAGTGATTCCGAAAAAGGAAGTGTGATTTCGATATTTTTTAAACCAAACAAAGCATCAAAAACCCTTAAAAATCAAATGGTTGCAAGTTTTACAGAAACACATACTGATAACAAAAGTTCTGAGCAGGAAAGAAAACCAAAATCACACCCAGTAAAGATATCCCTCAATTTTTCAACAGAAAGGAAAATCGACACTCTTGTGATATAGGCACCAGAGTGTTGTAGCGCTCTGTAAATCACTACAGGGGAGCGTTGAGCTTGAAATCGATGCTCTAGATGTAATGGGAGGGGAGCACAGTTTTCTGAGAATGAAAAGTGTCAACACAGAAAACAAACAACTCAGGAAGGCTTAAACATTAGCCTTTGTATGATGACTTCAATACTAACAACACATGCGAAAACAGGAAAAAAACACAGTGAGTAGGATCTAAATACAGGAAAAGACTAAAACAAGACCAAGGAAGGAAACCAAAATTGAAAGCTTCGCTCCCCAGTGGAGTCACCAATTTATATTGTAGGAAAATTCCCCTACGGACAAATGAATGTCCTCTTGGATCTTAGACCCCTATGACCAAGACAGAAAAGTGCTAACTTTGAACACTGACTTTCCTTGAAATGCGGCTAAACTAGTCAATAGGAAAGAGGAAGAAAGTATGAGTACCTTTTTATGAAGTTTTTCCTCTCTTAGTCCAGGTTGAGCTTGATCTCCAAGTCTTTCAGCGAGTTCTTCAATCCAATAAAAAATTAAGACAAAGCATACTTCCTATTCTATCATGATTAGTTTGAAACTAGATTCATCCAAAAGGAACAAATCCATGCAAATGTACACAAAATTGAAGGAAATAGGCCAAGCACATGTATTAATGAGAACAAAATAAGGTGCTTACAAAATGTAGATGCATATGTAGCAGCCTCACCAAGCTCTCCTTGTCCAACCCCTTGCTCGAATGATCCACGATCAAAATGACAATACTTTTCATTGATTATTCTCTCCTTTTCACCATGAGAATGCATTCTTATATAGGCTTTGGGAGGCTTAACCACCTTATATATTCTTGTGATAAGTTGAGGATATTAATCCATTAGTTGTGGAACTTCCCTTAGATCCACCCTTGGACTTGGATTCAAGCCAAACTGACTTGGATATTTCTCAGTTGTCTTTAGAGATAATGGGGATTTGTCCCCAATATTTTCTTAACAGATCGACGCTCCCACAAAGTGGGCCACGGAGCATTGTAGCACTCCCTATTAAGAGGACAAGGAAATCTAGCGCTCCTTGCAAGTGGTCAGGGGAGCGCTAATCTACAAAAATACTTTTAAGATGGTAATTCTTCAAGATGAAAGTTTGTAAAATTCGTCAAATGATACATTTTCTTCTTCTAACAAGATTAAGAGGATGTCTCAAGTGTTCTTATGATGTCATCTGTGATGCAACACATGTGAGGCGAACATTTAACTTTTACGAGACTTGCGACACTTGCAACAATGATAATGAGACATTGTCGAAGTGAGTAATTTTGATGTGTAACACTTAGGCTTAGACACTTGTTAGGCTTCTAAGTTTATAATTCACTGTTTAATTAATATTTTTTTCTAACAAGGTCTAAAAATTTCATTGTTCCTAAGCCACCTAGATTTATTGACTCACGTTTAATTATGCAACATGCCCTTCAAGATGCACCTCTGTGCTCCAAGGGTGCCACTCGCCTTTGACTAGTTTTGGAATTTTTTCCAACCCTTGGAGTCAAAACTCCATTCGGTCAAGCTTGTGAGAGACTAAGGGCTTCTAAGGAATAAGGATTCCACCTTATTATGCGCCCCTTAGAATTCTTCATGAGTGAATGTCTCAGTCTTCCCTCACGGCATCATGGACCCCTTGAACTAGGAAATCGTTAACCTACAGTTTAGGTCATGGTGGGAGTGATAGTAGGTTGTGACAGGGATGATGCCACACGTCTCCCTCAAATGTMTGGTTTATGTGCATGGMCCCTTTACTCCTTATGTGAGTCATGTTAGCAAGCRTCATCAAGACTACATCCACTAAMAAAAATWGTGTAARAATACATATATATAAATCAATCATATATCACATATGTGTAAAATGAAATACTCAAACAAAATGCAATCCACTCCATGACTCAATCCAGAGTCCAAGGAAGTCCATTGATGCAATCARCATCCATAACCTGTCATATGTCCTGCACACTCAAGAGAACTCATCAATAATATTTTTCAATATATATACATCAAAAATAACAATAAGTCACAATRCATCATYATCATCATATATAACTCATAATCGAAACRAAATCATAATGTACCATAACCAKATCACTTGCACGCAAGTGTCCTCAAAGAATATGTCAAAATAAGTGTGATTAGTAAAATTGGATGTTACATCTAGGGATTAAGGGTTAAGGGATTAGGGGTTACAGTTTAAGGGATTAAGGGTTAAGGGATTAGGGGTTACAGTTTAAGGGATTAAGGGTCAAGGGCTAATGGATTTGGGACATAGGTCTAGGTTTAGGTAGTTTAATTGTTAATTTCTTAGGGATTATATATGGTCAAGGGATTAATGAAATCCATCAACCCCACACATAGCCATTGAGATCGTCCACATCTCATTGTCATCATCTGTCATTTCCATATGTAGAATATTTGTCGGAACTCTCTTGAAATGTCATAGAACTTCTAATACACCCATCACAAATGTCTTCCACGAACCCCTAACAGTGAGCAATGAACGGTTCCAACATTGAAATTTCTTCAAGTTGTGTATGTATGCATCGAAATTTGACATGGTTAGACTAGACACATGCGTTGACAGTATGGGAGAGTTTCAAGACTCAAGGATCTCTGATGTCCCCACATAATCTTTGAGATCATCCATGTTTGCATCAATGTTTATAATGGACGTCTCATTTTCATCATTCGTTATTTCCATCTGTAGAATCTTTGTTGGAACCCTCTTGAAATTTCACAGAACTTCCAATTCACCCATCACAAATGTCATGCACCCACCCCACATAATGAGCAGTGAATGGGGCCAACATTAAAATTCATTCAATATGTTCCTGTATGAGTTGAAATTTGACATGTTTAGACTAGACACATGCCTTAACGGTATAGGAGGGTTTCAAGACTCAAGGATGTCTAATGTCCCCCACATAATCTTTGAGATCGTCCATATTTGCATCAACATTCATCATGCATGTCTCATTGTCATCATTCGTCATTCCCTTATATAGAATCATTGTCGAAACTCTCTTGAAATCTCATGGAACTTCCAATACACCCATCACAAATTGCTTCCACCAACCCCGTACATTGAGCAGTGAATGGGGCCAACGTTGACATTTTTTCAATATGTGTCTATATGCATCGAAATTTGACATGGTTAGACTAGATAGTTTCCTTGATGGTATGGGAGGGTTTCAAGACTTAAGGATGTTTGATGTCCCCACATAATATTTTAGATTGTCCATGTTTGCATAAACGTTCAATATAATGGATGTCCCATTGTCATCATTTGTCATTGTCATCTATAGAATATTTGTCATAACTCTCTTGAAATATCATGGCACTTCTAATACACATATCACAAATTTCCTCTTGCATCAACCTCGCACAATGAGCAGTGAATGGGGAAAACATTGAAATTTCTTTAAACTATGCATGTATGCATCGAAATTTGACATGGTTAGACTAGACACATTCCTTGATGGTATGGGATCAGGGTTTCAAGACTTAAGGATGTCTCATGATGTCCCCACATAATCTTTGGTATTGTCCATCTTTGCATCAACGTTCATCATGCACGTCTCATTGTCATCATTCTCCATTTCTGTCTATAGAATCTTTGTCAAAACTCTCTTGAAATGTCATGGAAAATTCCAATACAGTGATCACAAATGTCATCTACCAACCCCGCACAGTGATCAGTGAATGGGGCCAATGTATAAATTTCTTCAAATTGTTCTTGTATGCATCAGAATTTTATGTAGTTAGAAAATACACATGCCTTGACATTATGGGAGGGCTTAAGGATTCAAGGATGTCTGATGTCCCCACATAATCTTTGAGATCATCCACATTTTCATCAACGTTCATTTTTTATGTATCATTTGTCATTTCCATTTGTAGAATCCTTGTCGAAATTCTCTTGAAATGTCATGGAACTTCCAATACACCCATGACAAATGTCATCCACCAACCCCAAATATTGAGAAGTGAATGTGTCCAATGTTGAAATTTCTTCAAACTGTGCATCTATGCATCAAAATTTGATGTGGTTAGACTAGACACATGCCTTGATGGTATGGGATGGTTTCAAGACTCAAGGATGTCTAATGTCCTGTAACATATCCGCTACCTAAATTTAGGTTTTCCAGTCCTCTGTCGGACTCGAACCCCTAAATAACCATGGAGACCCAGCGTAAGCTGGCTCTTTCTCTCTCCTACACAGCCTTCTGCACCTTGACCGTAGTCTTCCCTGATATTAATTTAATTATCGGGGTTTCATCTTTCCCGTTGTCAAGGGTTCTTGTACTCTGCAATTCCCGATCGCCAATGAACTCCTTTTTGGCCTTAGCCCCTCCTTGGCTAGGCTCCTAGTCCATACGACCGTGCACTCAAGACCGCAGTCTTATAGCTTTCCTTTCGTTGGGGTTCGGGCTTTCTAATATCAAAGTGCATATGCACCTTGGATCCGCGACCCTCGGATTCCCGACGCGCTCCAACGTTCGCTAGTCCCCTAGGCTAGTCTTATTGGGTCCATACGACCTCCCTCATTATGACCGCCACCTTACCTCTCGCCGTAGTTTCGGGGTTTTCAATGCCAAAGTGCATATGTCCACAGGATTCCTGATTCCTTGAATCCCGACTCTCCGTTTTGCTGACAGTTGGACCCTCACGGTGGCACTATCCTCCTTCTCTAATGGGCTGACAGTCGGCCCCCACTCATCGGGGTTTCGGACTTCGCGATTCTGAAATGCAGAGATTTCGTGTCCACAGAATCCCCGATATGTCGATCCCCGACTTTCTTTGGATCTTCGACACGCATCCTAAATGGATGGACGGTCCAGGTTAAGCCCCGGTCCATGCAACCACCTCTCGTATGGCCGCAGCCATATACTTCTATCAGAATTCCTCCTATCATGGTTTTGACACTCGTGATGTACCAACAACTCGGTTCACCGATCCCTGATTCCGACACGTTCCTCTGCCACCATAGCCTCCCGGACTAGATCTTTAGTCCACGTGACCAATGTCTCCGTGACCACAACCTTTCCTCTCGTCGGGATTTCGGACTTCAATGTTTCACAATGTATGGACTTTTCGTCCCCGTGATTCCCGATCCTCCGAATCCCGACTGAATGACAGCTGGATCCCACTTATCGGAGTTTCGCAGTTCACGATCCCAAAATGCATAACCATTTTGTCACCAGGATCCCTGATATCCCGATGACCCAAACACCAATCAACAACTTCCTATCATGCCTTTCCCTGATGGCGTCGATTACTGCCACGCGTCCTCCTCAAGATGGACAGTTCTGATCTCTCCGGGATTTTGAGACTTGTAATGTCCCGATTCCTTTGACCTCAGGAACTTCAATTTCCCGAATACTGATCTCCCAATGAAGGTAAGGACATCTGCCTGGTGTAAGAAGGGTTAAACCTCGTGCACCTCCTATCCGATCTGACGGTTGACGGGTAAATGGGCCAAGATCTAACGGCCTAGATCCATTCCTCCCGCGCACACTCTAGAGACTAGACTCCGAGTATCTTAACCCGATCCAATGGCTGACGGAATTTCTGAATGAGATCTAATGGCTCAGATTGTCCCTCCTTATGTATTCCTCCACTACTTCGTGGATGTGGAAAGATCAATGGTTCAAATGTTCTCCTGGGCCTTGGGATCTACGATCCCGATTTCCTCATTGTTCACGAAGAT
>JASDQU010030779.1:0-22349 GCA_032191745.1 Picea mariana | reverse complement strand
CCGAGCACCTTAACCTTGACAGAGAATCACTCTGGAAGCAAACCCTAGGCTAGATAGCCAAACAAAGGGTAGTGCACCTTTCCCCAAGGATAGCGCACCAACAAGAGTTGATAAGATGTTCCAAACCCTAGCCAAGAGATAGTCCAAGCCAAACGTGATCTGCTAGCTACAGCAACTGCAATGACAACTCTTCTCAAACCTACGCACAAGATTGGACACTGCAGTGTGCACAAGTTGTTGCTCTGCAATTCTGAGACTGCCTACCAGAATGATAACTGGCCTCCTGTATTTATACTAATTCTGGCTAACTGCCTAGGCCGACTTCTCATTCTGGGTATCTGTCTGTTCAAAATATATTATTATTTTTGGTCGACTTCTTCTCTTGGAGGCTAATAACTTAATATAAATTATCTTCTTGAGCCAAAAAGTATTCTAGGGTTATTAGCCAACTCATTAGGGTTTCTTCTTGCTTCCCGGAGTATTCTATCCACGTCAGGTTTACACGTGGAGGTAAATACCTCCCGCAACTACCATAATATCAACAACCACCACATTTTTGGCCTCTACATAGAGCCTCTCTTTGCAACATAAGCAAGTGGACGGGATCGTGGAAGAGTACAGACACATCTTCTCCTCACCCACCGAGGTACCTACGCACTTCCAAGTCAAGCATCCAATTGATCTAATCCCCGATGCACCTCTCCCTAATGGACTAGTCTATCATCGCTCGGTGATGGAAAATGATGAAATCAAGCATTGGATCCAAGAGCTTCTTCAAAAGGGGCACATCAGACCCAACTCCTCCCCTTGTGGATGCCTGTTGGCAGCCAATTCACATTTTTCTACTGTCCTTATAAGCTGCCTACACTAGTGTTTTGCAAACCTTGATTTTCGTCACAATTCTCAAATAAAACGACACTTTTATTTTTTGCGCTATTTGCACACTTACCTTTGTTCTTGTTTTCACGATTGCAAGCGTGAAAACTTGGTTTTCGAAGTCACATTAAAATCATCACTGAATTGTTGTAATCATTCTTGTCGATATGCCCATTGCGTTTCTAATTCACTTATCGTTATACGATTAACAAGACTCCATGATCCTTATTCTTTTGGCATTCTTATTTGTTAATATGACTTCGTTTAACAAGATTGTGATGACATTGTTTTAATCGAATTTGTGATTCATTGATGATTGGATTTACATGCTCTTTGATCGATTCACTTGACACATTCGTTTCATGAAAACGCATTTGTGTTGTAGTAAGACCCTTGGTATAAATCGTTTCATACAACTCATGTCATATAATCAAACCCTTGGTATTGGTTTCGATTCATTTGTTTGGTTTTAAAGCTATGATAAAACTTCGCTCGCACAAATGTTTAATCCACTTACCATTGATTTCATTGGTTGATTGAATGACATAATTTTTAACATATGCATATTGGTTTGAATAGCTATTTGCGCCGACGGTTGTACTGTAGATATGATTGTTGTGCATGTAATGAACTAGCTCCACCACCTTCGCACGATATGTCATTAATGTCTTCCCCCTATCCTGGGCCACCCCTGGTGTTTTCGGGTAAGCCTATGAGCATTCTGCCCCTGTGCATACTGTGTTCAAACCCTGGCTCGTTCACCTCACTCACCGTGCGTTCCTATCTATGGCACCGGTGGTGCGAATAGAGCCAAATGGTAGTCAAGCTCTGTTACTGTTCGATGATGCCCATAAAGATTTAGTAGACAGTGGTTGGCTCACGTTTATACAAAGGTTCGAGGGCTTTAACCTCACGGTTGCACAACAATTCGCCCTTACCTTTGATGGGTGTAGGGCTAAAGTAGGTGACATTCAACTTGAACTCAATGAAGAATTCATAAGCTCTGCTACAGGATTGGCAGCCACAGGCCAGCGATGGTTTAAAAACTCCAAAGTCGAAGAAGTGCCATGGCCTTTGCTATTCATTTCACGAAAGGTTACATCTTGTGACAAAGGTATGCCTATTTCCACACTTAAACCCAGGTGGCACGATCTTTTGATAATGGTTAAACAATTTGTGACCTGTGAAGGTCGGTATGGATTGGTTTTTCTTTATCACCTTCGACTGTTAATGAATTTCATGGGCTATCCATTGAACATGCCATTTTACTTCTTGCGTAGTCTTTACAAAATGGATAAGAGGTTCAAATGCGAGAAGGCTGATAGCAGCTTGTTTCACCATGGCTTGATTAGACTCATCATCGTCCACCATTTAAACCTTCATGGCGATAATTGGCAAGCCTTTCTGTCTCGAAATGGATTTTTTGATTCAGATTCTGTCCAAATCGAAAAGTCTGTGGTTAGTGAGACTAAGGTCGGGCCACCCGTGCCATTTCATGCCCTTCTACCCTCTCCCAAACCCTCGGTCTACCCTGACATCGACCTACCCGAGATCATAATAGACAAATATGAGGCTGTCAAGAAGCCTGCGAGTAAGAAGGTCAAGGGTAATCCTACTGTCGACAACAAAGGTAAAAAGAATGCTCGATTGATATCGAGACTTGCTTGGAATAAGCCTAAGCCAAAAGTTGACCAAAAGCCCATAGTTCTGAGCGAGGACTTGGACTCCGATATCGAGCACTTCCTAGCTGGAGAGTACCCTTATTCCCATGGTCTATGCTCTGAGCAACCCTATGACTATGTATCTAATTTTCCCCCGTGTCTAAAGAACAATCCTAACTACCCAGGAATCAAGTTGCAAAATGAAACCCTCGGTGAGTTAAGCAAACTCTCGACTGTTATGTCAAAACCCGAACAGACATCATGCAACCAATGTGATGTGTGGCTTGAGCGCTACTATGCCGACGTTCCCTTATTACAATCGAAGATCAAATCTTTAGAGAACCAAGTCACAGTGCTGTCGAGAGAAAGGGACAAGCTTCAAGCTAATGACAAGAAACAGAAAACCATTGGTTCGATCGTCTTTAGGAATGTCAAATCAGCGACAGCCTTCATCAATTCCAAACTATCATGACCGAGTTGTTTTCTGATTATCCAAGTATGAATTTCGATATCATTTTCGTTTTATGAATTGCTTGGATTAATATAATGAATTGGGTTTTGGTTTTCGATTAGTTCCGTTCATCATTCGAAATGATTCTTTCATAGTTTGATTATCAAAAACGGTTATGATGTGGATCCTGTGCAGTAGATTCTTTCTGTTAAAGTCAAATGTAGTTATGATTTGGTTATACGATTTTGTCGTGCCCAGTTTAGTAGAAGCGATGGATTGGTTTTGACTTGGTGTGGTTTTGCTTTAGAAAAATTCTGTTAGTTTGAATTAATGTGATCAATGAGGTTCGTTTTCTTTTAGATTTTGATTGCATATTACCTGTATAAGAGATTTTTGTGCTAAAATCAGAGCACGACTATGTTTTGATTTGGTATGATTTCATTGTGGTTGGATCTATCAGCTCTGATTTAGTTCTTATGGTTTGATTTTGGAACGATTTCGTGGACTTGAATTGGTATGACCCTTTAAATCTGTTATGCGTCATTATTAGTGACTGGGATGATAAATACGATGTAATATAATAAACTCAAAACAAGACTGTTGACTTCAATTAGCCATGAACGACTCTGTTTTGTATTGAATCGATATTCTCATTTGGATTTGGATTACATTCGACCTGTGTTGAAGATCTATTTGCTAAAAATCATGTGGCTATATTAATTGATATGATTTTTCATAACGATTTTTTCAAACTGTTTCGATTCGTTCCTGTGTGCCACGATTAGCATGATCATTTGTATTAGTTTAATATAGCTATATCAATTTGAAAAACGATCCTGTTGATTTCATTTTGGATTTGAAAACGATTTTGTTAATGGAGAAGGCGACATGAACTATTGCATGGAAAATCTGTTAGCTGGTTACAGTTTGTGTCGATTTCAATTAGTTTATGAAAACGATTTCATTGCTATCGAGTTATCCAATACTATTCTGTTTACCCGGATTTGTGATAACAAATGGAACATAGTACATGCATCTTTGTAATCATTCGATTGATCATAATCTTATTTGCTCTCAAATTAGCATAACAATTTTGATTTGAATGATTCGTTTGGTTTTCAAATAGCAATTAGATATTTGTTTAGTAGTTTGAATTTAATTCTTTGAATTTTGAATTGGGTTTAAAACGATTCTGTGTTTGATTTAGACCAGCTACAGAATCGTAAGATTCTGTAGCTAGTCTTTAAGATTAGATTTTTATCAATTTTATCAAAAAGATATCCTCTAATCCTGTCTATTCTTGTCCTTTTTCAGGTGCATACGAATTACAATGATTAATCTGGCATGTTGTGGCAATTGAGGAGATACTTTGGATATGATTTTGTTTTAGGTTGTTAGCTTAAGTCAGAAACTTGGGATATTTTCCCAGATTTGTGTAAACTGTTTTGATAATTCCCACAAGGATGTTTTACCCTGTGGGAGGTCTTTAAATACTTGTCATTTTTTGTAATAAACCCATCATCCTCACTGTGGGAGAACCAGACTATGGATTTATGATACAGATTGAGATGAAAGTTGATGTCTTGTAACAGCTTTCGCTTTCAATATATCAAACTTTTGTTTCAAGTTTTATTCATATCATTTTGCAGTCGATTATAGACTACTTTAGCTATCGTAATCTATTGCAGGTTGATGTGACTTGATTAATGTGTTATCCATATCTGATCTCTTTTATTATTTAAAAATACAGTAATTAATTTGTTTTAGTTAATGATTCACAGATTTCTCTTCTTCGTTAATTGGATCATTTTGTACAAATCCTTGCACACGGATTTATCTGAATGTTATGATTTGTAAATTATAAAATTGTTGTAAATTTTTATGTCTTGTTTGTCTTGTAATTATATTTGAAGAGAACAACAGCTTCCCGTTTACGAGAAGCTCGTGGATAGTCCGGTGCGGGTTTCCTCCCTCCGAACAGCCATAGCAACCACTGCACACAGGACAAACCTGAAGCGCTACTTCAGGTCAGTTTGTTATTTTGTTTAATAGTTAGTTTGTTAGTTTAATATAAGTAGTTTAGATAGATATATGTATAGTTTAGATTTGTAGTTAGAGTTATTATTTTAGTTGCTTAGTTTAGTTAATTTTTATTTTATTTCTTTTTCATAAAATTATAAAATAAAATAAAAACAAATAGTCTAGCTGTCTTAGGACAGATTACAAATGAGTTTTGCAGGTTTTCATTCAAATCTGTAATTTGTAAATATTGTACATTTGTAATTAACTTTGATTATGTTAGTAATTGAATATTTGATGTTATAGAATTATAGTTGTGTAGTATTAGATAGTGAATTGTATATATAATAGTTTAGATTTGTTTATTAGTTTGTTTTAGTTGTTATTTTTCATTTAGATTAGTTAATTTAGAGTAGTTTTCTTTTTTGTTTTCTTAGGACTTAGATCGGCTAATGGAGCCGCTAAACCCGTCAGGGTGGGTTATCTCAAATGGCTTGGGTTATTTAGACAACCCCGGACCGGATCCACTCTTCCAGTTGACGGACAATCAATTTTGCCCGTCAACAATGCCCGATTGTACTGGTGCAGAAGAAGGATTTGACCTGGCGGCTTTGCATTGATTACAGAGCATTAAACAAAATCATAGTTAGGAACTGCTACCCAATTCCCATAATTGATGACCTTATTGACCAACTCAAGGGGGAAAGGTTCTTCAGCAAGATTGACCTAAAGTCTGGCTACCACCAGGTTCCCATCGAACCAACTGAAGTATGGAAGACAACTTTCAAATCTAAAGAAGGTCTCTTCGAATGGTTGGTCATGTGATTTCGCTTAACAAATGCACTGACCACTTTCATCCAGTTGATGGATGATGTATTGAGAGCCTTCACCAACTCTTTTGTGGTGGTATATTTGGATGACATCCTCATCTTCAACAAAACTTGGGAGGAGCACATGCAACATATTCAACAGGTTTTGAGCACTTTGCAGCAACACACGCTATATGCCAACTTGGAAAAATGCTCCTTTGGCATGAACATGGTCCAATACTTGGGCTACATTGTTGATGAGGATGGGGTACATGTTGATCCAACTAAGATCCAAGTGATCCGTGACTGACCAACCCCGACCACACTAACTGAGCTTCAAATCTTCTTGGGACTGGCCAACTTCTACCGATGGTTCGTGTTGGGATTCTCCCATATTGCATGGTCCCTCAACCAAGTGACCAAGGACGGTGACAGGGCAAAGTTCACGTGGGGGAAGGGAAAAAAATGAGCAGTTGATGATCTGAAGCATCACTTATGCGCATTTCCAGTACTCTCCTTACCTGATCTGCAACAACCTTTCGAGATTGAGACCGATGCATCTGACTATGCTGTAGGCACAGTTCTCACTCAACACGGGCATCCAGTGGCATACCACAGGGAGACACTCTCAGATACTGTCAGGAAATACCCCATCTATGACAAGGAAATGTATTCCATTATACAAGCCCGTCGTCAATGGAAACATTAGATTCTGGAAAAGGAGACAATCATCCACACTAATCACAAGCCTTTGTAGTTCATACAGACACATGGGAAATTGCAGAATGACTGCTATCAGAAGTGGTCCACCTACCTGCAATAGTTCCATCTCAACATCAAGTATAAGACATGGAGCACAAATTTTGTCACTGACTGCCTCAGTCGACCTCCCGTGGCGGCACTCACCACCGTGCTCCATTCCTTTGGACACGAGGCATCTGAGTGGCCCCAAATTTATTAGGAAGATCCAGACTTTGCCACCACCTATCAACTCTTGGGTATAGGCGCAGATATCACCAATTTTCACATTCTGGACGAATTGTTATGCCATCTGGGCCTTCTCTGTGTTCCAGCAAGCGAGCATGAAAAGATGATTTGGGAAGCTCACTACAGTCAGATGGCAGGACATTTTGGTGTGAAGAAAACTGTGGTCATTCTACAAAAACATTTTTATTGGCTAAAACTTCGACAGGATGCCAGGAAGTATATCAAATATTGCACTACTTGTGCCATTGCCAAGCCAACCATCAAGAAGTAAGGCTTATACACTCCTCTTCCTAATCTCGAGAAGCCTTGGGAAACCGTATCGATGGATTACATGTTTGGCCTTCCATCCACCAAGCAAGGTAATGATTGTGTATCTGTGGTAGTTGATCGGTTTTCGAAGATGACCATTCTCACATCCTACAAGAAGAACATCACAATGACAGATACTGCCAATCTCTTCTTTGAATGAGTGTGGGTCCATTTTGGGATACCACAAACCATCATCTCTGACCGAGACAACATGTTCCTCAACACATTTTGGTCAAGTCTTTGGTCACTGCTGGACACCCAACTCACTAAATCCACTACTTTCCACGCCCAAACCGATGGCCAAATAGAGGTCGTCAATAAGATGATTGTGCACATTCTGTGCATGTACAACTCTAAGAATTCACATACATGGGATGAGAGTCTCCCTTATGTTAAAAACAATTACAACAAGGCTCTCCATAGCTCCACCAGCCATAGCCCATTTCAGGTGGGGTTGGGATTCCAACCCTTGGGTCCCATTGATGTTACACTACCTCTTGCAACCACATAGACAAACTCTTCCCATATTCAGTCTGAGACCGTAAATCCACCAGATTCATTGAGCGGATTCATCACATCCGCCAACAAGTCCATGAGAGTTTGTAGAAAGCCAATGCTAAGTACAAGCAACACCATGATCAACATAGGGCACCGCACCAGTTTCAGGTGGGAGACAAGATTTGGTTGCATTTGCAGAAAGAGCCTCTTATAGGGCCCCATCAAAAGCTCCACCCACTTCGCTATGGGCCTTACACTATCACCAAGGCTGTGGATAGCAATGATTTTGAGCTCAACACTCCACCCTTCCTTGGCTTGCACCCAATGTTCAATGTGGACCTCCTTCGACCATATTTTCCACCCTTATTGGACACCTTAGAGATTGCAGAACATTTGACACCGACAGAGCTCAACCCTGTCTGCATGGAACATTCATCCACTAATTAGATAGTGGACACATTGGTCAAGGGCACTCTCCAACAAAGGATCAAGCTTTATCGGGTTGTCAAGGTAGGGAAACTCCTACACCAAGGCAAGTGGCTCACCCAGAGCCAAATTCAACAGAAGTTTCCTCACCTGATGGGGGAACTCAATGCAATGGAGACCATTACTTCCTAAGGGGAGAGGACTGATCCAGGTGGATATTGGTGGCCATCCACCTATTCCAAATGTCTCCTCTTAGCAGTTTTTAGTTCAACACGTTCTTCTGTACTTATTTGTAATTGCGGGTTCTACATTTTTGGGGCTATCTGAAGCCCTACAAATATTCCAGGTGGAGACTGGTGGCCTCCCACCTAATCCAATTGGATCATTTTGGATGTTTTCATGTCAGCACATCTTTTTGTACTTCCAGGGTCATTTTTGGGGTCCTAAACAATGTTTTTTTGGCTTGCCACAATCAAACTGTAGACAGAGTCAGAGTTTGATGGTGTAATGTGTAGTTCTTGAAAAAACCTTTCCAACGGGCTATCACGCACCTAAAACAGAGGTCGTATGCAAAAGTTACGACCCCAAGAAGTTGAGGTACCAACTTACCCATCAGGGCCCACATGACTTTTGGCGTTTCACCTCCTAGGGTTAGGTTTTTGGATGTATAGGGTTTTGGAATTCATGAGTAATGTTAAAAAGGCCTCTGGAGCCTCATTGTAATCATTATGTTCAGATAGATGTACGTAGCATCCACATCTCTTCTCAGAGATAGCTACCACCATTCAAGCAAGTTGTTTCAGTTCTGCAGTTTTACATTTTCAGCCTACTTCATTTATTTAATAGAATATATCGTTCATTGGATATCCGTGTCTCTGTGTTTATTGTATTCAGTCTGTGAATCAATTCGTTCCACTCCTGAATCGAGATCAACTTATCTGAAAGGCACTGAACAACCAAGAATATTCCAAGCATGCAATATGTTCATAAGAAACCCACGGACACCGCACAAAAAGTTTCCTACGTGCACTATCCGCTATTGAAAAACTCAAAACCAACGAATAAGCCACGCATGCAGAAGTTGGAACTGTCCCAAGATTTCTACACTGGTCTAGCTGGCATGGTACAATCAACATAACTCGATGAATAGTCATGGCAAGGGCTAATGAACATCATTAGACTAAAGAAGTGTCATGGCTTGCTAGGGTCGATTGCGTTTTGATGACATACCCTACGCAGAACATGAATGTGTAGTAGACATGCACTGTGCATGATAGAATAGGACATAGGTAGATTACGTATAACCAATGTAATAAGTATTCAGATTAGACAAATATGGACATTCACATGGGGCGAGATTAGTCATACCTGGAATAGACTTAGAAGATTCAGAGGAGATTGAGGTATAAACACCCGAGTACAACCAAAAGGATGGAACGACTGGACATGACGGGTGGGCACTGAGACGCAGGTTGATACGACAATGGAGAGGTAGGTAGTTAGCACTAGGATAAGTGATGACATCATGCAAAACTAGAATCAATTATGACAATAATTCCCCATGGTGAATAACAATTATGGCCGAAAGGCATACTGCTGGTCAAAATTAATGATGGGTAGAAGCCTCGATAGATAGTGCAACAACCAAGTATCATGGAGGGAAAGTTACCGAACCAAGTATTTAACATTCAAAAGCACCACTTCCATCCATTGTTTTTGCAGAGAGAACATGATGCAAAATAACCAACAGAGTGTAGAGCAAATAGAATGCCAAGATCATTACAGTTTGAGTGAATCTGTTCCACACACTCAGTACAGGCAACCCTTCCAAGTCATGGTTTCATAGTGACCCTAAAACAGAGCTCCCAAGCAAGAGGTGACAGAATAGTAAACCATAGGTGCCAAATAATTGACAAGGATAATCGCTTCCACCAGCCAACCTAAAACATGAAAGAAAGTCTAGGTGACAAAAGACCAATACATTCATGAGCCTAAACTATTGACCAATGTAAGTATCAAGGGCCCTCTTTTAGGAAGGGTTCCCCAACAGAAATATGCAGACTTCAACATAAAAGACGAGGAGTAGTTCCCGAAACTGTGCTTCGACGCATATGCACAAGTGACTATAAGGACATAAGGAAAATTTTGAGTGGTCAACAAGAAATGGGAAAAACCTCTCAAGCAACCATGAATAATGTCATGTAATGTACCCATTTTTGGATTCCCTTGCTCCGCAGTTGGAGATGACCTTATGGGTTTATGTCAACATGACCAGAGGGGTAATTTAAGGTTAACAGTGAGCTCGGGAGATGTGGAGGAGTTATATGATGCTTTCATAGGTCTGCTTATCATCTTTCATCATCGATATCATTCCTGCACAGTCAGATTTCGATTTCATTACATTTCGACCGTTCCCGTAATTTGGGAGTATTATTGAGCATAATTTAATGGATTACACTAAGGTTGTCATCTTCATAAATTATCTAAGAGAAGTACCTTGGTGTAATAGCTCGTTGGAACTAAAATGAAGAGCTTTAAATGTTGGAGAGGATGAAAAGTGACTTCCAGAGGCCAGAAATGCTTTAAAGTCAAATAAATCACTTTTTGGAGTAAAAGGGGTTAATAAATTAATAAAGTGATTTTACTAAAGATAAATTAAAAAATCACTTGAGGGTAAAAAGGTAAAAGGGTTAGCAAAAAGGTGAAAGGGGAGATAAAACAAAGATGAGAGCTCATTCTCTCGTTGTGTTGATGATTATTTCTGATATTGATATGGAGAGCTCTTGGAGCCTTTGGGGTTTGGAGTAAACCCTTGTGTGGATTAGTTTCGGTGGTGAAAGATTCCACCCGAGCTGATCATGTTTCGGTGGTTAAAGATTATGTTATCACTCCGTAATTTTCCTAGTTGTGGGAGGAAAACAAAGGAGGTAACCACAAACCAACTTTAGGGTTGGAAGCTAGCCCTTCCAATCCAGAGAGGGCTCTCTTTGTACTCAATCACTTAATGACTGGCTGTTTTAGGAACAATGACTAGATCTATAGTGAGAGGCAAAGTTATAAATGTGGTGGTAGGGAAGAGAGAGAAATCCATTGCGTATGGAGTCATGAGGACTAAGGTCAATGATTGGTCTAATTGAACAGATAGAAGTTGCCTCCTTAATCTATTTAGATGTTGTTGTAGATGGATAGTTGGAAAAGCAGAAGATTTATCAACCTAGGGCATCGACTTCTGATGAATCCTAAGTTGATAATGGGAGAAAAACAATATAAGTGCTCAAGTACATGAAACAGAGAACCGATCTTCATATGAATTATGTAACATAAACTTTACTCAAACATTTTAGAAGAAAAACATTAACATGAATTGATTGAAATATGAGAAAACATACATTGATAGATCACACATAAAGAAAGAAACTACACGAGAATCCTTGAAAGTCAAGTTGTTCAGGAAACTATGATCCAGACCAGATTCATTAATCTTGGAAAGAAATTACAAAATGCACCAAAAACAAATCTTCTCACACACGTGCCTATCCCTGTTCTATTACAAATTGCACAATAAATAGGCAAATTACAAGGCCTATTTTGAATAAAAATATCTTTGGCAAAATAAAAAATAAAATATTCAATCTAACAACAAAATATAATAAAAACAAACTCAAAACTAAATTTGGTTGCAAAAGTCTCAAATAGCTGAGGTTGCTGATGGATTTGCCATTTGTCTGTTGATTTTACTCCAAGAAAGGCTGGGGATGATTTGACTGTATGAGGTTAGGTCCATATGCCCTATTTTTATCCTCTAACTGCTGATTTTCTGCCTGAAGAATCTCAACTGTAATTTAAATGCCCAATTTCTGCCTAAAATCACTAATTGAATCCCCTGCTGCGAATCTGGAGTTGGACTTTGATTGATGATTCATCGTTGCCAAGTGTCCTGCTATTATTACTCACGCAAAGATCATGGGTTGGCAACACTTGAATATACCTCTACACTAGGCCTCCATCAAGAAAATAACATTTTGCTTGCGAGCCAGATGCTTGAGAAGGTAAGGTAGACCTGGCATTATTATATCTTATTCCACCCAGAAAGAATTGTGATGTATGTACCAAGAAAGTGCATCAAATAGAAGTACTGCAACACTATAAATTATATAGTTCTAAGTTTAAGATGTTGCACAACCTATGAATCCTTGCTTTGTATTAAATAATTGCAATGACTCCTCTGCATTTTATTGGTAAAAAGGGTGCCTTGCAATTTTTTATTGGAAAAATTGCTACAACATGAGATGGAGATAGGGTGCCTTGTATTCATGTGAGCGCATATATTGGCCCAAGCATTTTAAAGTACTCTGTTGACATTTGTGTTTTAAATTTTACCTTTTCAATGGCCCGTGACACCTGGACATAAATTTTAATAATAATAATAATAATAATAATCTATTTTTAAGGTCACGGCCAAGCCAGCACACCAAATTTGGTGTATGAGACCCCCTTGTTTGTGGGACAAGGGACCCCCCTCCGCCTAGCGATTTGACTGGTAAAGTCTACGAAGGTATACATACCCTACCCCCCTTTGGATTTGAACCTGTGACCTCTTAAGAGGAAACACATGTTCTTAACCATTAGGCCCACTCAGGCTGTATATACCCTTGATGTGTGGCGCTAGGATAAACATTAGGACCATTTCGCACAACTTGCCTTTGTTTCTAGAACACCAATAACTTTATCTATTTTGCAGTGAAGCCTACCTGCAAATTGTGTTCTCCAATCTCTGAAACTTCTAGAACCTGTGGTTCAAAATATAATCTAGCATATCCTTCCATGGATGATAGTTATGTGGTTGAGATTGAATAAACTGGTTAACAATTCTGCAAACTTGTTTTTGTGGAAATAAACCCTTCTCAAGTGCTTTCCACTCATTTTGCAGACAATGTCCCAATGCCAAAGATGCGTTCCTATGAAAAAAAATTTCGATCTTCATTGGATTTATTTTTTATATTTTTGAATATTTCACCTTGACCCGACGTGAATGAACATATTTTTGGAGATGTTTTAACCTTTGCAAAATCTTCCAGTGACACCGTCTAGATAATCGACACCCCATAAGGTACGTAATCACACCTAGCAATGCTGAAAAGATAGTTGTTATTCCCCTGATCGACTAGAGAATCATCGAATACGATCATGGGAGCAAAATCAATAGTATTGAAAGCTCATCGATCGAAATCGAAGCGGGAAAATAAGCGTTCTCATACAGAACCCGAGCATGTGAAATGCAATGCAAAATGCCGAATTGCTCATCGTAATTCCACCTCGTGGGCTCCTTCTCCATGTGACTTGCACTCCACGTGGACTTGGTCTAGGGCTTACATATGACAATTGCATGCAAACCCTGCTGCTCAGACTGTGCATTTTTTTATTATTTTTCAAAATGTAGTATATCCCACATATGCGAAGAGAGTACAATAATAACACTTTATAATATCCCTTGTCCCCAGGTCCGTTCGATGTGTTGAGCATTCTTTTCGCTTACCTGAAGCATTTATAATATCCCTTGTTTCCTTGGTTAATTGGCGCTTGATGTATGTCAAGCTTAGGTATTAGTTTTTAGAGAATTTACTTTAAGCCTTGAAATGAACTCGAGAACAAAATTGACCTAAAAAAATAATTTTTTTATTTACCAAACCTAAATTTTTGCACCCAATTCCATATCTTCGTTATTAACTAAGTTGGTGTTTGATAAGCATCTTCTTGACACTACAAAAACATTGAGCCAGGGAGCGCTGTGAAACTTTATAGGGCGCTGCAAAAGTGCCATTTTGTTGTGAAAATGCCAAAAAAAACTACAAAAATGAGTGAATAAGATTATAATTTAGGCACACAAATTATAGGGTGCCAACAGAGTCCATCCTAGCCATTTGGTGGGGAAGACCATTCAGGTTTTCCACTTTCTTTCATTCTTGAGGAGGTTGATCCATCTTTTGTAGCAGTTTGGGGTTTGTAGAAGGCATATTTCATCTTGTACATGTTGAGTTATACTTGTGGAGGCCGTTTTCTTCTATGGAGACCGAGTTTTCATGTGCATGGCCAAATTATCTAGTAAAGAGGTAGAGTTTGTTTGTGAGGCCCGAGTTTTTGGTTGATAAAGTCTGAATTTTCTTGGAGGGCTAATATTTCCTGTGTTGGGGGTGCACCACTATTCCATAGAGGCTGTATATCTGTGTAGAGGGTCGTATTTTCATAGAGAGGTCGTGTTTTTCTTAGAGGAGCTAAGATTCTAGCCATTGGGGATGAGTTAATTTGCACCTGGGTCGTACTCTTGTTGTTGGGAGGCCATACTACCTTTGGGAAGGTCGTTTTGTCATCTACAACAATCCTTGGGCCATATTCTTTTTGGAGAGGAAGTTCTGAACCTTCTCCCATTCTCATATCTGCTCTAGCAATTGTAAAAGGTTAGATTAATACTGGATAAAATTCATATCTGCTATGTTTATTTGTTGTAGTGTTTAGTTCTTGGCATTTGTAATCATATTATTCAAATGCATGCAACCAAATAATATTCTTGGGTTCAAAAACTACTTGTATATCTTGAAAACCACCCTAAACACACATACCAACAACCATAAAAACATATACCAGTAGCAGAGGATAGTAAGGAGCAACAACAAAATACATAACAACAATAGCAAGGGATATAGTGGTTCACAATTTTACATAACAACAAACTGTTTGATGAAAGTCACAACCCATAAATACACTTAAAAACACTACAACAACAATAAAAGGATTTTATATTGGTATTTGGGTTTGTTTGTCAAGTGTTTGACAAAAGTCTTGAACCATTAACACACTCAAAAACATAACAACAACAACGAAGGGGTTATTATAGTGAGTTTGGGGCATATCATCAAAGTGTTTGACGGAAGTCCTAAGCCAAAATTCACTAAGAACTTTACAATGGTAAGTAAGAGTTTATTACATCCATAAGAAGGGACATTATAGTGGTATCAGAGCTGGTATTCCTGTCAGCCCGTGTATTACATGTTCTTTTTATGAATCTGGGTGAAGAGGACTATATCACATACAAGAGATGAAGACAATACATGAACTCTTGGTAGATTTGTTGTAAACTTCTCAATAAGGTCAAAAGAATCTAGCAGCATTGTTAGAGCATTCTAAGTGGTTGGAGCATCACTTATCAGTTGGGAAGAAAAAAGAAGAGTTCAAATCTGAAGTGGTTGGTGATGGGGATGCCTCGTCTCATGAGGGAAATTTGACAGAACCCTAGGATGACTTCTTGGAAGCGCATGCATATACTAAAGTTGAGGAGGTGTGCAATGGGGTTGACAAAACATCAACCTCCAATATATCATTAGAGATGTCCTATGAAGCTGATAACACCAATACAAGTGATGGTGAGGTTGAGAGTACATATGATGATTATGATAGGCCATGTGTGGAGTTGAGTTTGGCACACCCTTCATCAACAAAGACTAAATTATCTATGGAAGCCATAACACATGAGGATGTTAGTGGTACTCAGGATTTGAGGGAAGAGGCTCTTGGGATGGTCAAGCACGAGGGGCATTCAAATTTGCAGAGGCTTGATTAGAGGTATGATCTAGAAATTTATGATTATACACATAGTTTGCATCATGGGGATCATGAGTCACCTCTTTTGAAGAGCCCAGTGAAGGCTCAAGTCATAGCTATAGATGAGATAGTTGAGCATATACTTTGTGGACCAACTGTTAGGGAAGTGTATGCACCTGTTGATTGGGGGAATGGGTACTATATTATAGATGTGGACACATCAATCTGGGATCTAGGTTTAGGTGACACTAGTGGAGTGGATGCACGTGATAAGATTAAAGGGGAGAAAAATGATACAAGGGTATACAATGGTACACAACGATATACAATGATATACAATGATGATGTGAAGATTGTTATTGATAATATGTATGAGGAGGAGACAGATTTTGGTGAGAACAATATGTTGGGACATAACATTGTCCCATCCTTGTTTCTCGAGGATTGTATGGTGAGGTATGCTCATCAATTTCCTTTCATCCCACATATGAATGACCGAGGGGTTGGAGAGATTCATCTAGGGATACCCCCTGATATGGGCTTTGAGCATACCATTGAGTTTGGTTTACCCAAGAACGATGAGTTGAGGGATGAGCTTCATGGTGCAGTATAATTTTTTGAGACTAACTTGTGTTCAGGGTACTATCATATCAGGATGAGACAGAAGGGTGTGTAGGTACATCAAGAGTAGATTCAGTTCATATGGGATTGTCTCACGAAGATCTCAGCTGATTGGAAGTCCCATCTTCTAGTGGAATATTCTAAGGATTGGTTTGCTTGCAAGTTGATGGATGATCACATTATAAATGAAAGGTATAGAGTGGTGGATGACATTATCTACTACAAAGATAACATATACTTAGTCCTTGATTCCACACTTAGGGAGGAGATCATGAGGGCTATACATGATACACCATGGGTAGGGCTTCTTGGGTACTTCAAGACTTACCAACAAATCAAATAGAGGTTCTCATGGAAGGGCCTCCAGGATGATGCATTGAGACATATGAGTGAGTGCATGGCTTATCAACAGAACAAGTTGGAACAAACCCATCCAACATGATTATTGCAGCCTATACTCATTCCAAAACAGGAGTGGGAGAGTGTGCTGACAGATTTCACCACAGGTCTACCAGAGGTGTATGGCGGGGATTGTATTTATATCATTGATGGTCAGTGGACTAAATTGGCACACTTCTTCATGAATCCAATAGAGTATGAGGCACCAAAGGTGACATAATTATTTTTCCAGGAAGTTTTTAGACTCCATGGGTTGCCTTAGTACATTGACAGTGATCAGGACAACATATTTCTCAGTACATTTGGGCACGAGTTGGATAGATTAACAAGGACAAAGTTTACTCCTAGTACCTTATTTCCACCAAATGGTTGCATACAAAAACAAGAGTCAAAAACTTGGTTTATTTGGATTTCCTTGGTTATTAGTGTGGCACAACAAGAGTCAATAGGTATGGAGGATGGTGGAATTTTAAATTGGCTGTGGGATCCGGGAAATCATCTTATTTATAGATCACTTCAAAGTTTGAAATTGGTTGGCAGAGTTGTGACAGTGATTGGTATATTTCATTTTTGGACTGTCATGAGAGGAGATAATGAAACTTATTCTATAGGGAGGGATATATTTTCTTTTCTGATACCCAGGATCGAGTCCAATAATGGATTTGTAGACTTTGACTTCATTGAGATGTCGTGGCAGGATATGACTTGTGGTATTAGGTTTATCCCTTACAGGTATTTCAGCTTGGGGTTCCGGGAGAGGAGGATGTAGTTTGGGCACGATGGGCAGACAATTATGATTAGAGTGGTGCAACGTCAACATGGTGGTTTCTTTCCGAGATTAGCATGGAACCTTGGGATTACATGGTTTGGAAGTTCAATTACTGATAGAGATGAGAGATCCAGTTTATACTTACATGAGTTTTCTCATATGGTGCTTTGGGTTGGTTCCCTAGAAGAGCCAGTCTTTGAAGGGTTGATCGAGTTTTTGTAGTACATGATTGCTCTACCTATTGGTAGTAATCATGTGGCCTCTTGTGTTAGTACCTTGTAGGATGGTGCTTTGAGCAGAGGGTGCTTCACATCTTCTAGGTTGGTTTGGGACCCTATGATCATTTTCAATTTTAATTTGGTTCAACTTATTGATCATAGGGTTGTGATGGCATTGCTTGAGGACAAACAATCTTTGGGAAGGGAGGAATGTAATGTCCCCATTTTTGGATTCCCTTGCATTGCAATTGGAGATGACCTTATGGGTATATGTCAGTCTAACCAAAGAGGTCATTTGAGGTTAACAATGATCTATGGAGGTATTGAGGATTTATATGATGCTTTTAGAGGTCCTCTCATCATCTTTCATCATTAGGATCATTCCTACGTAGTTGGATTTCGATTCCATTTCATTTCGACCGTTCCAGTAATTTGGGAGTATTATTGAACATGATTTAATGGATTACACCAAGGTTGTCATTTTAATAAATTATCTAAGAGGCACCAAACAATGGGAGTATTAATGAGCATAATTTAATGGATTACACTAAGGTTGTCAAATAAATCACTTTTGGAGTAAAAGGGGTAATCCATTATAAATTAAAAAGTCACTTGAGGATAAAAAGGTAAAAGGGTTAGCAAAAATGTGAAAGGGGAGATAAAAGAAAGATGAGTGTTCATTCTCTCATTATGTTGATGATTATTTCTAATATTGATTTGGAGAGCTCTTGGAGCCTTTGGTGTTTGGAGTAAACCCTTGTGTGGATTGGTTTCGGTGGTGAAATATTCCACCCTCATTGATCAGGTGTCGGTGGTGAAAGATTCCACCCTAGACATTTCGTGGGGAAGACATTCAAGTTTTCCACTTGCTTTCATTATCGAGGAGGTTGATCCATCTTTTGCAAAAGTATGGGGTTTGTAGAAGACATATTTCTTTTTGTACAGGTTGAGTTATACTTGTGGAGGCCGATTTCTTCTATGGAGACTGAGTTTTCATGTGCAGGGCCAAATTATCTAGTATAGAGGTCGAGTTTGTTTGTGAGGGATGAGTTTTTGGTTGATAGAGGTTGAATATTCTTGGAGGGATGATATTTCCTCTGTTGGGGGCACACCACTATTTCATAGAGGCTGTATTTCTGTGTGGAGGGCCCTATTTTCAAAGAGAGGTCGTATTTTTCTTGGAGGAGTTGAGATTCCATCCATTAGGGCTAAGTTAATTTGCAATAGGGTCGTACTCTTGTTGTTGGGAGGCCATAATACCTTTGGGAAGGCCGATTTATCATCTACAATAGTCCTTGGGCCATATTCTTCTTGAAGAGGAAGTTATGAACCTTCTCCCATTCTCATATCTACTCTAGCAATTGTAAAAGGTCATATTAATACTAAATAAAATTCATATTTGTTATGTTTATTTGTTGTAGTATTTGGTTCTTGGCATTTGTAATCATATTATTCAAATGCATGCAACCAAATAATATTCTTGGGTTCCAAAAGTACTTGTATTATAACACACTACAAAACATAACAACAATAGAGAATGGGTTATTATAGTGAGTTTGGGGTATATCATCAAAGTGCTTGACAGAAGTCCTAGACCAAAATTCACTAAGAACTTTACAATAGTAAGTAAGAGTTTATAACAATCATAAGAAGGGACATTACATGTCATTACTAGATTACCCACTTTTTGGGCGCAACCAATCCATCAATGTGTGCATCTGATTTGTACTTAGTCGATTGCATGGAGGGTTCCTCTAGCTCGATAATCCATATCAGGTCAACATTGACACAATGAACCTAGTCTTGGGCCTTCCTACAGAAGGAGATGATCCAACTAAAGCGATAACGACCAAGGATGCAACACACGAGGACATGTACACAAAGTATGGTACACGAAGAGGGTCAAGAGGAGCGATAACCATAGAGATAAATGATGCTAGAGTTTAATTTTCCTTGTAGCTACTTGCATGCAAAATGATACGCAAGGATTGTAAGGATGAGTGCCCAATGGGGGTCGTCATCTCCATAGAGCGATGCATCAATAGAGTCAGGATGGCTTGAGCATGATTATTACTAAACAAATTCATACAATATTTCTTGGAAGCATAGGATTTCGACAAAGAGTTTCACTACAGTTTGGTGTTACCCCTACTGGCCATGATAATATGGAAGCTACCACCAGGCCGTAAGTGTGAAGCACAAGTCTCTCTAGCCTTCCTCGCACAAAAATTTCTAGAGCTACAATACACCAAGGATAGCAAGATCCGGGCTAAGAATAACACTTCTTTTTAGCTAAGGTTTATGAAACTGATCCAAGTGGCTCAATTGCATTTTGGATACCACACAACATCATGGATAGGTATGAAGACTACCTCTTGTTTGAGTATACTTTAAATAATGTTTTTATCACCCCACGCATAGATCCGAAGGTCGAAACTAGGATGCTCCCTTTTTGCATCACTAAGGAGGACATTCAATAAGTCATTGTAGAATGAAAAACTGAACTTCAACCCACACCATAAGGAGGTAGGAGAAGAAAAGGGTAGAGATATCCTAATAGAAAGGCAAGAAACTAGTCGAAGAGCAACAACAGATTAACACAACCCAAGAGAAGGGAAAAGGGATAGCGGATCAACAGACATGTGCAAATGCAACCAAGGAAGCCGACAAAGGGTAAGGGCTCAAGAAAAATTTGACACAGGCAACCCCAATGAAGACTCCACCTACAAAGAAATAATGCACACTAGTTAAGCTAAGTCCAAGCCATGAGTCTAGCGAACAAGAGTGCACACCAACTCCATTTCAACAAGCTGATATTGCACCCATCGTAGAGGCAATACCCTCACATTCTGTCATGCACAAGGTGTTTCCTAAGTAGAGTATAGAAAAGGATATTGAAACTAACACTCGAGTGCCATAGTTAGGACATAATTGTGCACCAGTCCTGGGACTTGTGAAGGTGCTCAAGACCAATTTGGTCATGCAACGAATATTGAATAGAGAGTCATTGTAAAAGTTGGATGAACTTTGTTGTCAATTGGAGCTTGGTCCAACAACCGGGCCCACATCCCAAGAATAATGGATGACAAAATGCATGATTGGTGCAACATATCCGCGCAACATTACCCAGAGGAGAGTGTTGTGGGTCAACCCATTGGTTGTCCAACCATTGAGCCATCCCCTACCATAACACCTCAGTTATTACCTTACACTTATATGGAATTGGTGTAGGTGCCTTCACATGACTTGCAAACCTATATGTTCAATATCATGAATGAACTAGAGGACCAACACCGTGTACTAAGATAGTACTATGTAGAATTGCAACTATGTTGGGTTGTTTCACTCTTGCGCACGTCCTTCCTAATGCTGGGGAGTTTAAACCTAGGGTTCATCCAGAGTTAACCAACCAAAACCCCAAAGCATCAACATATCAATCTTTATCCAAGGCCAAAGAAGGTCTCACCCGAGACGCAATGAGGATCACATAGACTGTCTCGTTTTGTGACAGGGATGAAGGGATGAATACACATGGATCCATTCAGGATGGAATTCATACACTCCATTAACAACAACTTACTATTATTAATATGTAAAACAATACACACACATATCCAAATAACACACGAGTGACACATGATAGATCAAAACTATTGCAACTTTATTATTCCTTCCATTCCATTTGAACACAAACATACATTAATCAAACTATATCCGACAACAACAAAGTCTCATGTTCTCTTTAGCTAATTCCTAAGAGTTACAATATACTACGCCATGCACGTCCTTTTAGACCTCAGACATATGTTAAAATTAGACTTTTTAGAAGCATTATCACATTGCAATTCTACAATGGCTCAGAGCGAGCTCGACACACAACAACCGGTAACTCAATCAATCCNAGACTTCTCTGCTCGAGAGCTCTGTCTCTTTCTGCTCTGCTCCACTCGCTCTACTGACAAATTTCCTCACACACTTTTGGAACCTGCCTACAATCCACATAGCCTTATGGAATTGGGGAAATCTTAACTACCTCGCTAGCTCATCTTTTGTCAGCTCCACATTCCCTTGCGTTGCTAGCAGTAATCATTCAAGAATATTTCTCGATGATTCCTTTCTCGATTCTGGCGTAGCTAACAAAACTCGGGCTAATGCACACTTCTTGTCATTCTTTGTGCATTAGCTTAGTTGCACGTAAAAATGGGATGGGCACGCACAAAACTTGGAATGAGTGCACGTGAATTCGTTTGTGTGTGCATGTGCAAGATTAACCCAAAACTTTGGGTGCCAAAAAACATAAGAATCCATAAGAAATTATTGCACATGGGGACACTCAACATAAGCATAACCAAAATCTAGTTTCTCGTAAGCAGATCAAAGTTACACACAAGGAGATCAAATAACTCCATGAAGCAGAAGTGACTGCGCACACCTCATTGATCAAGGTAGTGGGCAAAGTCTATGTGCAATTCCCCACCACAACCACATAAACTTTAGACTTCCCCGCGCCATGGAAACTCAACAAAGTTAAGGATAGAGTCTATTACCTACAAAAACAAAACTTAGAGCTTAAAAAAAAATTGAAGTGCACTCCCCAATAAGAGGAAGGAGGGTTGCAATAGCAAATTGTTGTCATGGAAAAGATGCTACAACAGGGATAGGCATGAATAGAAAATTTCTTGGGGGTAGTCAACTACAACTTCAAGGTCT
>JASDQU010030778.1:0-17106 GCA_032191745.1 Picea mariana | reverse complement strand
TTGGCTCTTAGATCAATGACTAAGATCCCTTTGGGTCTCCGGGCTCCAGGAAAATCGAAACTCAAATCTCACTTTCTCCCCTTCTCTTTTCTTTGGAGCCCTAGATTTGGCACCATGTGTCCATTTGAATTGGACAGTTGAGACTTACTCCGAGCCTTCGGGCTTCAGGTGTTTCGGTTCTTTGGGACTTTGGGCACTTCGGGACTTTGGGAACTTCGGCGCTTCAGGCCTTCGGTAATTTGGGAGGAACTACCCCTAATATCAATGACTCTCTGCTGATTTTGAGATCAATAGTCCATGATTGCTTCGGGAGTTTGAGCTTCATCTCTTCGAAAGTTTTATGCACTTCTCACTTCGAAACACCCAAAGCTCATTTCCCTGAACACTTGGATCGGCTACCACCTGTCCCCCTCAAGATCGGACAACTCATGCTCACTTCATATTTTGGGACTTTAGACCTTTGACAAACAAATTTAATAATATTTCAAACCCACGATTCCTTTGAACCGTCGATCTCATATTCTCAGGAATGTCCATCGTTGAAGCTGATCTCACCTGTTGCTTGCATTTTGAGCCCGAAATGGACTTCTTTGAATGTTGCGCTTTGCCGTTTCTTGTGCAGGCTATGAATTTGGACAACCTGTTTCCCTTGACAACTATATGTGATAACATTTGGCTCCACATGGGATGGCATGCTCTCTATGAGCTTCCAATAACAAGAAGTTCCAGTCGCCTTATGCATTGGGCTATGAAGTCATGCTCAAAAACCATCCTATTGAGGATTAAAGGATGAAAATAACACTATCCTAAAAAAGAAATCAAAATACGTGGGCTCCAGGAGGAGCTTATTTATGTACATACCTAGACTAATTGATTTTTACAAAGTGCTAGGTGAAAGAAAACTTCCATCATATCCATTCAAGAAACTACCTAGCTACAAACTTGTTTACTCTATCACTGATCAAACAAAAACAATTCAACTGTGATAGAAAAATGATTGTTCTTTTTAGCTCTCCTCCTAGTGCTAAATTCAGGATAAATCTGAGCGGCTCCAATACATGAAGGAAATGAAAATCCATGTACTCCCTTATAGGTTCATAGAGAAAATTAAAAAACCCACTGGGTTGGTGATATAAAACATGCTCTGTCTTATAGCTTCTCACACATGGTTGAATGTCTCTGGCAAGCACGGGTGAGAGAACGACTGATGCAGGATGACTAATCCTAGGTGATGGTTGCTCATTTGTAGGCTCTGGGAAGGATATGAACTACACATTTGGTTCTCCCTCTTCTTCTTCACGACTCTACCAAGGATCAGAATCATAATAATCATAAATAGGAAACATGGGAAAGCTCTGCCCTTTGTCTTCTGTAAGCACAAAATGGCGGATTTCCACACAATGTTTTTCCTCAATGTATAAAGGAAAAGACTTCATGGTGTGCTCTTGTAAATCCTCAAAATCTAAAACATATGATTCCATGTGTATATCCATAGGATCATGAAACGTGTGACAGAATCCTGGCTACTTTAGAAGACCAGGTTGCTCCTCTGTAAATGCCTCTCTTCTTGCAAATAAAAAACCTCCTTGCTCCTTCGAAAACAACTCTCGATCATTAGTAGCTGCAATCTCTTTTCCTTGTTTTTGTTCCATATCTGATTCATAATCACTATCTTCTTGCTCAGAAACTGAAACATGATGACAATATTCTTCCTTAGGAACATGCAATTTTTCAAGATATGCTTGCATATGAACCCCCTTTCTAGCCCTGATATTCTTTTAGACTTCTTTAGCATCTTAAAATAGGTGTCTTAATGATGAATATTTCCTCTCTCTCAGGAGAAGGACCAAATCTAGATGCTAAGCCATGATATAGTACACCATGGCAACAATATCTATGGGTCTGATCTCCATATGCATATTATGATAAACATTGTAAAACCTCTTGTTGAAGACAACCAAGGCTTCCTCTTCCCCTCTCCTCAAGGCATTAAAATCAAACCAATATTGATCAAGGGACTTGTTCTCACCCCAACACTTTAAAAATGCATGGCATAGCTCGGTCCAGGAGCCAATAGAACCAACTTCTAGACATCTAAACCACACAACAACATCTCCAGAGAGGGATTGTGAGAACAACCTCATGGCAACATCATCATGAACAATATCAAACTGATCAACAAAGATCTCAAAGGAATCCAAATGCCTCTCAGCTGTAATATGATCCTCACAAGAAAACCGAGGAAGATACTCAAAGGAATAACGAGGATAAGAATGAAGGTCACGTGGTATCCTTAAAGGTTTAAACAACTTGTTTCTAATTTTAATTTGAAAAGAAGTGGGTTGATCATGATGATTAACTAGTTGATGGCAAGGCTCAACAGGAATAATGGAGGGTAACAAGATTTGAGAATACTGTGAATTATTTTCAACCTCCTCTGGGCTACAAGGGTGATTAATTTCAAGAGTAGATGTAATACAGATCTCACATTTATGAATAGGCATACGTGAAGACACGATATCATTATATACAACACAATAAGAGGGAATGTTTTCTTCTTCCAAGGATGGATAAATAAAGGAAGGCCTATTATCATCTAAATAGACAAAGAAGAGGATAATCCTCTTTATATGTGAAGGGAAAGAGAGAAATGATTTGATAAAAAAGAACAAGATTTCATGAATAAATCTCATAAAATGATACATGGTCTTCCCCTTCGGTATGGTCATATTTTTGTCAACATGATCCTTCCTAGTGGAGTGTTCGATAGTGGAGTCACTAGGTGCAATTTGCAATCTTCAATGGTTCTGATGTCTGATGCAGCTTCATAATCAAAAGCTCGTTGTCATTCTTATGCAGGGAAATGTCTTCAATTCGTTCCCTGGCAATGATGCCAAGAATGTTAGCACTAAGAGTCAGCCTCAGATTGCGGGAGGATAAGCCCAATACCCATCATATTTTTTGGTGGATGTTGGTTTTGTATGAGTGGATGTAAATGGACAAAACTCAATATATGAATGATGTTCAACACAGAACTAGACAATAAATGCACAGGGAAGTGAGGGCCATAACTAACTTCAGTCAGTGAATTGAGTTTAAGTGTGAGTAGAGGAAATACTTAGTAAGAAAGGTGGACAAGACTGCTATGGGCATTAGGCCTTCAAGCAGCTTGGAGAAGAAAAGCTCAAACTCAATATCACTCTTAAGCTCAAGCTTCAGACACTAAAATATGTCTAAACAACAAAGTCACAACAATGCAATGATTAAACCTACATCACCATGTAGCTACAACAACTTGACTAAATCCTCCATGCCCGAGCCATTCAGTGTAAGAGGGGAAAATATCACAAGGAAGATAACTAAAATTGGTTGTGATACCACTACAATAAAACCTACATTACAACAACATAACAACCCTTGACTGGATCCTCCATGCCCAACTATTTTAGCATAGTTTTTACAAATAGATGAAAAGAGGCTAACTTCTATTAATCAGAAAGTCTCAAATCCGATACATAACCAGAGAACAGTTCTGGCATCAAAACATTCCAAAATAGGGAGATTTTCTCAACTAGTTGAACCGTTTAACAAAATATCAAACCTATCTCTTTATACTTGGATCAATCCTCGACTATCAGAAGTGTGATCCAATCACTACATTCAAAGCATTGCATCCAATAAGTATTATTTCAGACTGTGCATGTATCCCTCTGTCAGACATGAGCTCAGATCAGTATGGGTCTCCAAGAAAATCTGACCATAGGGGTACCATGGCTGACGGTTTAGTCCCCACGGTCGGTCCCTCCATGCCTTCTAATTACTAAGTGAGTCAAGGTTCCAACCACCAGTGCCTTAGTGCCTAGGGGTCGACCACGCCCTGCTCTGAGAATGGACACTATATGAGCACGTGATTGCGGGGTCATCAAAAGCGGTTTGAACTCACACTGCTTTTGGGCTTGCAATCCAGCACCTTCTACCACGTATCACTTTCACCAAACCATGGTTTTAATTGTAGGATCGCTCAATAATTTTATCGATCGAGCAAGTTGCATCCCCACAATGAAGCATGACCGTTGATCTGGACATGGTTTGCGATCTAGTCACACCTGCTAGATTTAGTGCTACTACCAAGATTAACTACCCACCAACTTTAGAATCTGCCAAACTGTGCCCTCAAGGAGGGGGATGCTACTCTTGACATTGAACAATAACACCTGATCTAGATTTAGATCCAGGATCTTAATGGAGCTCAAAAAGGCCTAAAAATTGATTTTCTCAAAATGACTTCAAAACAGACGTGTGAGTAGGTCTCATCAGTACGAATCCAACACAACTTGAATGGGCTCAAACGAATGTCGTATGCTCCTGATATCGCGATCTGAAATTCAAGTCAAACTGGCAAAAACTCAAANNNNTCTGCAGGACAGGTGGAAGATGACATCAGCATGACATCAACAGGACACGTGGCAACACCAGGATGTGCCATGTGGTAGTCATTTTTGGCATTTTTAGAGGCTGATTTGGACCAATAAAAATTGGACATGTGGCAGTCTGTATAGCATGACATGTGGCAGGTACGGTGATGACATGGAAAATTGCTGAGAGGGAAGGTACAGAGCTGGAACATGGGAAAATCATTGGTTAACAAGTGGCATCAGTCCAATGAATAAGGTGGTGCCACGTGGCCCAGACTTGGGCTGCCACGTGGCACCCAGGTGTTGGTCGAAGTTTCATATGTCAAAATGGTTGAGTTCGTAGAGTTCAAATTCGTGAACTCTAGTGGGGGAAATCACCTTAGAATAAGAGGGTCTCCATTGCACCATTGTATTTCTTATTATAGCATGTCCACAAAATATTATTTAAACGATTGTAAATGATTAGGTGGTGGTGGGAGGGGGTTGGGGCTAAGCCCCAGCCCGTAGCTTTATCAACACATATGATCACACCTTGGCATGGGTACTTCACTATGGAAGATTAAGCGCAAGAATATTGGTGTTATTTCAATCTCATCTCCTGATCCTGTGGGAAGGTGCCATATAGCTCGGTGCTTTGTTTGGTGGTTGGCGCATTTTGTGTAGGCGCGCTCCTATGGTTTGTTGCCATATGACTAGATATTCGGGCTAAAGGAGCCAACACACAGCCATTTGGGTTGGCGCTTGGCCATATTAATAGCATATGACCAAGTATTGTGGGGTTGCATGCCTATTTTGGGGGCTTATGCCCATATTTTATTAAAAATGGGTTTTAAACCTATAGTTTAGTGATTTTCTCACTAATTTTTAACCAATTTTGGTTATTTGGCCATATCTTGGTGGATATTGGGCCAAATTGAGTGCCATGAAAAGTGGGATGTTGGGATTTGATCCCTATAACTCATGGCTATATAAACTAAGACATTGTGAGGTTTTAAGCAGGTAAGAGGTAGCAAATAATCTTGAAGCAAGTCGAGGAAGAACTTGCCAAGGTCAAGTAGTCTTGAGCAGTGCAGAGTAGCTGAGATTTGGAGGTAGTTTTCGGGAGTTCTACTACTCCATTTTCAGTGGCATCTGTTGCATCAGGTTTTTGAGACAGAGCAGAATATAGCTAGTTATTCAAAGCCCTATATTATGTGATTTTAATGCAGATTGTAAAGCATTGAATATTGAATAGAGAAAGCCTCCCTCACTGAAGACAAAGGCCCAGAGACGTAGGCGGATTTTTCCGAACTCCGTTATCAACTTATTATGTCCAATTTTTTGATGGTTTGCATTCTTTGTGTTGTCTTCTATTGATCTTAATTCTTTAAGTCTTTTTCATTTTCATATTCACATGCACCGTCAGAAAAAGGTCTTGGTAAAATTGAATTTATAGTGTGAAATTGCTAAGCTTTGAATTTTTGGATCAAGTGGTATCAAAGCAAGCTGACATTTGTAGGAACTGTGAATATTGGAAAAAACTTGAAGAGAGATAGACTATAGGAGCTTGAGGAGATCAACCAAGCCATTCAGTGAGATAATGTTGAATTGGGAAGATTGGTGCAGATTATCGAGGAAGACAGGGAAAGAATGCGAACGTTGATGTTGGTAATGGAAGCAAGGCCAGTTGGAGGAAGTCCTTTAGTTATAAGCCCGAGCCCTATCAGGGATGATGGAACTCATCCATTTTAGAGGCAATCATATGAGGAGGATTCATATACTCCAGCTACTCCGGTTGAGGAGCAGTCGATAGGAGAGGCCATTGGCACATTCTCTTCACCAGTAGAAAGCTATGATTGCACTCCAGCCTCACCTGTAGCTGATTAGGAAGTGGAGTCCAACCATCCGAAGATAGCATCATTTGAGAAACATACCAAAGGATTTGGTATGAGAATTCTATCAAAGTTCATATATGGGAAGGGACAAGGCCTTGGAAAATATGGCCAAGGCAGAGCTGAGACGATTGAAGTGCATGAGCGTCCACTCCAGGAAGGATTGGGATATGTACGAGAATCTTCTGAGGACGAAAGTCCAGTGATTCATTGCACACACTGTCAGAAGTTTGGACACGATGTTGACCACTATTGGGAGAATCATCCAGAATTGACAACAGAATGGTTTCAGACTCGGCAAGGAAAACAGGCAGCTTGAGCTAGCAACGACGCAAACAATGAGTCGCAAAAGAAAGGTAAACATGTTAAAAGGTATAAATCACCTTCAACCACCTTTACTGATGAGCATGATAGAGTCAAGAACCTTATCATAAAAATGATTCCATGCATGTTTTGTAGCAGCCATAACCATTTTGTTGTAGACTACTGGAAATAGAAGGTATATGGAAGAAATATCATGGCGACAAGAAGTACACCAAGACTCGATGACGCGACATTGTAGGTCAAAGAGAATCTACGAGCAAAGTCAACGCAGCCAAGGTAGGGGTCACAAAAATCCAAGGGGGATTCGACTCAGTCAGGGCGCGATTCCATCAAGTTTCTTCAAGCAAGAAACACTTTCTCACATTGTCAAAAGAGAGGACATTGTGAGGATAATTGTTGGAGGTTGCATCCAGAGTTGCGACATTCAATAAAGCCTGAAGGGCCTGAGCAAAAGACGGATGCTGCAAAGGAATAAAAGGATTTTGTTGAGGAGAAGAAAGACGCTAGAAGAGGACATCAGGCAGATGCTGCAAAGAAGCAGATGAATGATCACGAAAATCCGTTGGCAGGATATGGGTTGTCCGACTGGAACTAGGAAGATTTTATGCCCTATATGTAAATTGAGTCAGTGTCATTGTCATTGATGTAATAAAAGTGATTTGATTTATGAAATCACTTATTGAGTCTAGTTGATGTTAATTCTAGGTTGCTTTTCATTATTCGATTGATGTAAGGATGTAGTCTATTGATGTAATAAACCTTTTGGGGACCAAAAGGTCTTTAGTGGGAAGGTGTGATCCAAATTCGGATCCAGGAGCTTGATGGGGCTCAAAAAGGCCTAAAACTCAATATTCTCATAATGATGTGAAAATGGATGTGTGCATAGGTCTTGTCAATAGGAACCTAACACAACTTGAACGGGATCAAACGAACGTCATATGCTCCTGATATCGTGATCTGAATTTCAGGTCAAACTGGCAAAAAATTAAAGTCAAAGTCAACAGTTCGTACTGCTAACATTAGCAGTACGTCTGCAGGACAGATGGAAGATGACATCAACATGACAACAATAGGACACATGGAAGCACCAGGATGTGCCATGTGGTAGTCATTTTTGGCATTTTTAGGGGCTGATTTGGACCAATAAAAATTGGACACGTGGTAGTCCGTACAACATGACACATGGTAGGTACGGTGATGACATGGCGGGTGTGCTTACATGGCCAATTTTTGAAAAGGCAGGTATGACGCTGGCACATGGGAGAATCATTGGTTGACAAGTGGCATCAGTCCAATGAAAAAGGAGGTGCCATGTGGCCCAGACTTGGGTTTCCATGTGGCACCCAAGTGTTGGTCGAAGTTTCATATGCCAAAATGGTTGAGTTCATAGGATTCAAACTTGTAACCTCCAGTGGGGGAAAGTGCCTTAGAACAAGAGGGTGGCCATTGCACCATTATATTTCTTATTATAGCATGTTCGCAAAATATTATTTAAACCATTGTAAATGATTAGGTGGTGGCAGAAGGGTGCTGGGGCCAAGCCCCAACTTGTGGCTTTATCAACACATATGACCACACCTTGGCATGAGCGCTTCACTATGGAAGATTAAGCACAAGAATCTTCGTGTTAGTTCAATTTCATCTCCCGATCCTATGGGAAGGCACCATATAACCTGGTTCTTTGTTTGGTGGTGGGCACATTTTGTATAGGCGTGGTCCTATGGTTTGTTTCCATATGACCAGATATTCGGGCTAAAGGGGCCAGCACACAGCCCTTTGGGCTGGGGCTTGGCCATATTAATAGCATATGACCGAGTATTGAGGGGTTGCATGCCTATTTTGGGGGATTATGCCCATATTTTGTTAAAAATGGGTTTTAAACCTATAGTTTAGTGTTTTTCTCACTAATTTTTAACCAGATTTGGTTATTTGGCCATATCTTGGTGGATATTGAGCCAAATTGAGTGCCAAAAAAAGTGGGATGTTGGGATTTGATCCCTATACCTCATGGATATATAAATAATCCATTGTGAGGTTTTAATTAGGAAATAAGTAGAAAATAATCTTGAAGCAAGTCGAGGAAGAACTTGCCAAGGTCAAGTAGTCTTGAGCAGTGCAGAGTAGCTGAGATTTGGGGGTAGTTTTCTGGAGTTATATGAATCCGTTTTCAGTGTCATTGGTTGCATCAGGTTTCCGAGATAGATCATAATATATATATTCAGTCGGAACCCTTTATGATGTGATTTTAATGCAGACTGTAAAGAATTGAATATTGAATAGAGAAAGCCTCCCTCATTGAAGACAAAGGCCCGGAGACGTAGGTGGATTTTTCCAAACTCCATTATCAACTTCTTGTGTCCAATTTGTTGATGGTTTTCATTATTTGTGCTATCTAATATTGATCTTAATTCTTTAATTCTTTGTTGTTTTCATATTCACATGCACCGTCAGAAAAAGGTCTTGATAAAATTAAAGTTATAGTGTGAAATTGCTAAGCATCGAATTTCTGAATCAACACCTCCCAGAGGATGACCTGTCGTTGCTAAGATGACGTGTCATGAAAGAGAAGTGATACATGTCACTAAAAAAAAGTGAATGATAAGCCCACAAATTCCTGGACTGCATGACATGTGTCACTGTCAAACAAATTCCAGGTGTCACGACCAACGAGTGCACCAGATTTCCATACTGATAACTGCCACGTATCCTCTTAAATCAATGGTTGAGATCTCCTTCAGGTATCCATACTCCATGAAAATCAATTCTCAAACCTCATCCTCTTCCATGTGATTTTACTCGGAGCTAAGGATCTAGTGACGTGTGGCTCATGGATCAATGACTAATATCCCTTCAGGTCTCTGGGCTCCGAGAAAATAAAACTTAAATCTCACTTTTTCCCCTTTGCTTTCCTCTAGATCCCTAGATCTGGCATTGCGTTTCCATTTGAATCGGACAACTGAGACTTACTCCGGGCCTTTAGGCTTCGGGTGTTTCGGATCTTCGGGACTTCAGTCACTTTGGGACTTTGGGCACTTTGACACTTCAGGCCTTTGGGAATTTGGGCACTTCGGCGCTTCGAGGCTTCAGGACTTTGGGAGGCACTATCGCTAAGATCAACGACTCCCTTATAATTTTGAGATCAATGGTCCACGATTGCTTTGATATTTCAGGCTTTGGCTCTTCAGAATTTTTATGCACTTCTCATTTCGAAAATCCTGAAGATCATTTCCCTAAATGCTTGGATCGGTTGCCACCTATCCCCCTAAATATAGGACAGCTTATGCTCACTTCGGGTTTTGGGAGTTCAGACCTTTGAAAAACAAGTTTAACAATATTTTGAGCCCCCGATTCATGAGAACCGTCGATCTGATATTCTCAGGAATGCCCGTCGCTAAAGATGATCTAACCTGTTACTTACATTTTGAGCCCGAAATGGACTACTTTGAACACTACACTTTGACGTTTCTTATGCAAGCCGCGAACTTGGACAACTTGTTTCCCTTGACAACTATATGTCATAACAGGTTCTTTGATAGATGGGGGAAGATAAAAATTGAAGAAGTGAGTGTGCCCTGAGGAGAGATACCATAGTTGATAAATGGTGGCAGGGACATGTAAAGAGATCAATGAAGTAGTCTGAAGTGTTACAGAAAGAAATTGGACCTAGAGTAATGGTTGAAATAAATTCATAGGAGTTGCGGAAGTTGCAAAGACAAGAAATATTGGTCATTCTACGATTGAAGGAAAAATAAGTACAGAAAGAAAGAAGTCCCTTGGAGAGTGGACGAGAATAGGAATGTTTAGAAGCAAGAGAGGATGATGGACGTCTGGATATTGAAAAATATAGAGAATATTTGGCCCTAATCTCAGGAGGAGTCAACCATGAAGCAGAGTAGGTTTCTCCAATACAAGAAAATGAGACCCCCTAGATCAAAGAAAACCACCCAGAAGTTAGTGGAACTAGCCCCGAGTCGCCCGTCCCCTAGACCCCTTCAATACCCTTGGTAAGCTCAGTACTTCATACTCATGCAAATCCATTTTCTTTGAACTCAGTCAGTTTCATAGGACCCACAACTATAAATAGTGGGAGGATAGTAGGGTCTCCTTGTAGATTGCAACCAGGGCCATTAAGATTTGTTTTGATAGGGACAAGAACATTGACAATGGATGGAAACAAGGGATGTTTTATCACCCAATACCCAAAATTATGGGGTAAAGGGGATGAGGATGTAGAGAAAAATTGGTTTCTATGCGAGGCCATCTACAGGTCTAGAGGGAACCTAGATGTGAACAAGTTAGTGGAATTACAGACTACCCTGAGGGGTCGCACCCTCGAATGGTACAAGAAGGATATTGAGCCTGGGGTGAAAGGATAGGACTTTGCCCTTGAATAGGTGCATCAAAAATTCATTATCGAATTCAAGATACCTTAGTCAGAACATCAATATCTCTCTAATTTGTGCAAGATTCAACAGAGAGAGGGGGAGTCCACCTAGGAATATAGTCATAAGTTTAAGGACGTTATTGGGAGATTGGCGCATCCAATTCATGAATACCATCAAAGGGAATGGTACTTCTGAGGGTTTCTACCCTTGACATGAATTCACTTGACACAATAGAGAGTAGCCACATTGATAGAGGCTTTGGAACAATCAATGAAGATTGAATCCATAGCAGGATACCCAGGGAGCCCAAGGATAACCAGACCTCTAGTAGATTCACACATGTCAAAACTCCAAGGACAGATATATGCACTCATAGAGAAGATCCAGGAATTAACTCTACTCAATCCAGTGAAACCTCAAGTTTGGTGTATAGGATGCTACATAGAGGGGCATCTGGAAACTGAGTGTATGGGGTTAAGAGGAATGGGCCAACCCCCTACAGGAGCAACAAGAGGAGTTGCATAGGTATTGAAAACTCCACCATTTCATGCACCTCCTTAATACAACACTCTCCTAGGTGCCCAACCCACTTAGACAACCGAATACTATGAAATATGTCAGACTCAAGGGCATGAAACCAAGACACTGACCCATCCTTCAAAAGTACTCACCTGTGCCCAATAGAATAAATTGTGCGTTTTGTAGGTCCATGATGCATGCTACAAACCAATGTGAGGCATTATATGCACTTGCCAATAGACTGGATCAGACTTCATTCAAGATAAACAAAACACCCCAAGGGCCGGGAAGAGGCCGAGGAAGTGGCAGTGCATGTGGATTTAGAGGAGAGAGGACTGGAGGAAGAGGACCAGGTTAATGTTACAATTATGATGAATAAGGACATATGTCCACTGATTTTCCTCATCTAATATGGCCATGGTTTTCACACTACATAAGTAATTCCCACACAACTAAAGATTTCTAAGATTTGATTGCAAAGTGGGAGGACCAGTCTCAGAAAAGAGGGAATAAATTCATAGGCTCAGAAATCAGGAGAGAAGATGAACGAAGAATACCAAAATTCTACATCATCAATCAAAGAGGAGAAAAATATGGGGAATATGCAAACAATCGGCCCAAGATTCAGAAAGCATCCCCTAAGGATGACAGTTATGATCCTTTGAAACAAAAACTTTTTTTCAAAGATGTAGTAGAAATATTTAGAGATGAATCTAAACCATATATAATCGAAAAACCCTCCTAAATTCACCCTTCAACCCAAGACCACTCAAGCTCCTACCTCACCTCGCGCACCTTGAAATCTTGTAAACTCGAGAAGACCACATGAGCAGTCTCAAAATATAATCAAGCTCTGGTTTCAATTATTATCTGAGATCCTGGGAGATGATCGACTCTCTGAGAAGTTACAAAATACCCTGTACCTAATCCCAGGGGATGAGGGAACTCCATAAACCACTATAACCACCAACCTTCCTGAGAATAATACATAGAGAATACAAAGAAGGAAGGTGCGATCTAGAAAAGAATTTAGGTTGGAATCCCAGTTAGATGACTTTGAAATTAAATATGTCATGTTAGAATTGGGCTCATATGCCAACATATTACCCAACAAGACTTAGGAGGTTCTAGGGAAACCTCAGTTAGTGTATTCCCCCATCCAACTGAGAATGGAAAACCAATACTGTATGTTTTCATTAGGAAGGCTGGAAGATGTGGAAGTAGATGTTGTAGGAGTTAAAACGATAGCTTATTTTGAAGTAAATGAAATCATGGGAGACAAAGACCCTTACCTTGCCTTATTAGGAATTTATTGGGCTTATTAAAATTATTCTTTCATTGACTTAAAGAGGGATACTATGATGTTTGAAGCAGATGGAGTAAAATTAGTCCAGCCCTTAGATCCATACATCGGACCTGGATATATTGAGCTAGTGGATAATAACATGGAATCAGAAGTTCTCATCTAGTTATACACCATAACAATAGTCATAGGGTCTGATTACATCAACCCCACTATAGATGGAGTTGTAAGTTGGAGGAGTATACAATCAACAAAGGAGGACTCAAAAATAGCTTTCGATAGTTGGTAGTAAGGTTCATACGAAATATTTCCAAGATGTTGCCCAACTATTAGGGAAATGAGAAGGATTGAGACTGAGATGAGGAATCACCCAATATACAATGTTACTTCATATTTGAATAGCTTTCTCACTGATATATATGGAAAAGTTGTGCCAGAATAAAGGATCTTAGTTCTAGATATATCTTTGAGGGATACCCTAACCAGGTGGTGGGCCACTCATAGAGCTTCAATTATGGATTGGGAGGACACAAAGAGAGCTATTCAATACATATTTCTTAGAAGCGATCATGTGACACCAGAGACGAACAAAAAATTTCATGGTGCACAACTATTTGATGGGAAGTCTAACCCTAGAATGCATGTTGAGAATTGCATCAAGCAATGGAAAGTTGTGCAAGTACCATCTAGACTATGGGTTCACTTATTTTTCCACTCATTAGGTGTGATTCCAAAAACTGGGTACATACATGAAGAGACTAGAAGACAAACGAGTTGTTGGAAAATACTAGAAGATATATTTTGCAGGGATTTTTCCTTCACTGGTATGCCTTCTGAGCTTCACTTAGTTCTTCAAATAATTCATGAGATACTATTTATTGATGTATGTAAATACATATCAAGCCCAATAATATGTTCTGATCATTCCCATTTGGTTCAATCCAATCGAGAACAAAACCTTTCTAGAATACTAGTAGCTTGTTGTAACATTGATGAAGAGCCTAATGAATTAGAATAACTTAGGAACCTCAATATCAATGAAATTGTAGGAATTAGGGAAATTCATGATACTACACCGAATCATACCAGTAGCACCTATAACCATCCTCTAAATTTGTGTAAAGTAAACATAGGTAGCAAAGAGTATCCTAAGATATCTTCTATAGGGGACTACTGGGATGAGTAGGCCATGAATGAAATCTAGAGTCTATTGCAAGAATACTAAGACCTATTTTAGAAAACCTTTTCAAAATTGAAAGGAATAAAAGGAACCATGGTAGATATGATGATCAAGATAAAACCTGAATTAAAACTCGTGAAGCACAGACCATATCGTCTCAATCCCAAGGTAAAATAAAAGGTCAAAAGAGAAATAGATAAAATGTTGGTAGCAGGACTGATCTTCCCGGTCGAAGAAGTAGATTGGGTTAGTACCATAGTAATATAGAGAAAAAAGGGTATTGAGGACATTCAAGTTTGTGTTGACTATAAGATTCTAAATTCCACATTTGTATATGATCCATTTTTGACACCCTTCAGTGATGCGGTGTTAGATCAAACTGCGGAGAAAGAATCATATTCATTTACAAATGAATTCTAGGGGTATCACCAGATCATAATTTCAGAGAATGATATGAAGAAGACCACTTTTATAACTGAGTGGGGGTAATTTGTATACAACATGATTCCATTTGGGATAAATAATGCCCATGCGGTCTTCGCCGGGATTGTTATTGCAACATTTCTAGACTTCATACAAATATTCTTATAAGTCTACATGAATGACTAGACTTTATATAGTTTTCTAAAGGAGCATGTAGGGATACTTCGGTTGATGTTTGATAGATGTTAGGAGTTACAGATATATCTGAACTTGAGGAAGTGTACTTTCTACATACTGCACAACAACCTTCTAGGCCACATTGTTTTTCAGGAAGGAGTCCTGGTGGACCTAGCTAAAGTTGCAGTTATCTTGGACATGCCGCAACCTACAAGTGCTAAATAGTTGTGCAGGACACTTGGAAATACATGATACTACTATAGGTTCATTAGAATATACACTAGTATAACAACACCATCGGATAAATTACTGAAGAAGTATGAATCATTTCAGTGGACGGATGAATGTGACAAGGCATTCAATATTCTCAAGGAAAAACTTAGTATTGCACCGATTCTTATATACCCCAACTAGGAAATTAAATTCCATGTACATGTGGATGCATCGGGTATTGTGCCAGGATCTATCTTAGCACAATTAGGAGAAGGGAAAATGGACCACCCTATATACTTTTCCAACAGAAAATTGTCCCAAGATAAACACAAATACACAATGACCAAAAGGGAAGGTTTGGCCATGATTTATGCATTGCAAAAATTTTGACACTACTTACTAGGTTCTCATTTTAATTTTTCCACTGACCATTCTGCATTGAAATACCTTGTAAATAAGCATGTTCTTGAAGGAAGGATTTACATGTGGCTCTTACTCTTTCATGAGTTTTCCTTTGAGGTAATTTTCAAACATGGAAGATGTAATGTAGGACCAGATCACCTATCAAGACTAGAATAAGGGGAAAGTGGAGGAGAAGTGGATGACCAGCTCCCCGATGCATAATTTTTCTGGATTGAATCCATCCCAGAATATCTTGAAGAGATTGTTTCTTTCCTTAGTACAGTGACCTTCCCAGGGAAGTATTTTGCAACCTAGAAGAGACACATGGTGGTCCATGTAGCATATTACCAAATGATTTCAAGCCAACTCTATAACATGGGACTTGATAGAATTCTCAGAAGGTGGGTCCTTAACCATGAAAGGAAATATATCCTATGGGAATGCCATAGGGGAGTTGTGAGAGGGAACATTGGAGGGAAAGCTACAACATAAAAGGTTCTCCAAGATGGATTATGGTGGCGAACGTTATTCAAAGATGCTAAAGTTTATGCTAGGTCTTGCAATATTTGCCAATGAGTATGGAATCCATCATGCATAGATGCGTTACCTCTTTAGTCAGCTAGAGAACTACAAGACTTTGAGAAGTGGATTGTTGACTTTCTTGGACCAATTAACCCGGCCGCAAGGCATTCAAAGGATAGGTATATCATTACTGCAATAGACTATCTTACGCGGTGGGATAAGGAAGAAGAATTCCATGATTTTTCAATAGATATGGCTACTAGATTTATACTTGAGAACATTATTGCTTGGTTTGGATGTCCTAAGAGCCTGACTAGCGATGAAGGGAGCCACTTCATTAACAACACAATCACAACATTAACAACACAATTTATTATCCAACACCATAAGAGCAATCCTTATCATCCACAAGCTAATGGCATAGTGGAGGCATTCAACAAGATTCCAGAAATAGGAATGACAAAGGTATGTTGTGCAAACAAGGAATATTGGGATGACATAGTTCCAATATTCTTATGGGATTATAGGAATACCACAAACATTGCACAAGTACACCCCATTTCAGTTTGTCTAAGGTAAAGGAGGTTGTGTTACCTACATAGTTTCTTACCCCTAGTCTCTATATAGCTCATGCTGACACATGACGGATGATGCATCAATTGTGCAAAGGATTTCAGACCTGCAGGAGCTTGAAGAATTAAGGTTCCTAGCCGATTTTCATCAATCCGTGGAAAAATCTAGACCGAAATCTTGGCACGACTGACACATCAAGACTAATAGGTTTTCTCAAGGTGATAAAGTACTCCTCTATGACAGGTAGTATTAGGAACATCTAGGAAAGTTGCACATGCATTGGTTAGGACCATTCCTAGTCGTTGATATCTAAAAGTCTAGTGTGGTCAAGATAGCACAGCTGGATGGTGTCCTTTGACCAGGATGGGTGAATGTCACATGCCTAAAACCCTACATTACCCACACTGAACAAGAGAGACGGCTTCTCCAATCCAAAGGAGCGTGTACATTAGGTAGACTTTTGCATATGTCATTTTGCATCAGGAAAAAGTTTCATCAAAGTCCCGACCTTCAACTTGTGCATACCCTTTACAGACCAGTCTAGCTTTATTTCTAACAACTTTCCCTTTTTCATTCATTTTATTCTTGAACACCAATTTGGAACCTATTACATTCTTATCTTCAGGTCTAGGGACAAGCTCCCAAGTATTGTTCTTTTCAATTTGATCAAGCTCTTCATTCATTGCTCTAATCCAATCATCATCCTGGCTAGCTTCCTCAAAATTTTTAGGTTCAATCATAGATAAAAAGGCAACATGAGATTGTTCTGAGTCTTTAATCAATTTCCTTCTTGTCTGAA
>JASDQU010030777.1:44416-59106 GCA_032191745.1 Picea mariana | reverse complement strand
CAGAGCCGTCAGATCTAGAGGGACGCGCGGCGCCAACTCAAGCCATCTCGACGTTTCGTTCATCGCGGTTTCGAGGGACGGGGATCAACCCCTTCCTATTCACGAACGTCAAAATCTCCTTTGCAAGTAAGCACAGGGTCACAGCCCATGGCCACCTAGGAAAGAAAAGAATTGTGCAAAAGGAGCCAAAGGCATCGGGGCTAGCCGCCGAAAGGATCATCGTGATCTCCATGCACCATCTGATGCGACTTCGACCCTGGTCCTTGCTGAAGAATTAAATGAAGGTGAACAGAGGTAGTTGAAACCTCATCTCACTTATTGAATGCAAGGTATGGAAATTCCGGCAGACAGTCTGCCCGAGACGGTCCTGTACACTGATTTTCTCCAAAATGTCATGGTCAATCCTCATTTGACCAGAGAAATTCTGCGCACGCCATGTTGGCCTTTAATGTTGCTGCTATCTCCCATGCAGGAGCCATGCGCAGTTAAGGCGGCGTATGACGAAAGTTACCCGTCCAAATTCAGTTGAGGGGACACCACGCCTTGAATGATTGAACATGCCTCTGATAGGAAAATTTTGCTGAGTATATAGACTCAGTATTTGTATTTTGTAAGGGGTCGATGATTGAGATAGGCTCCCGTTCTGTAAGTTTTGATGANTTAGTTTCTCTTCCATCTCTTTGTATACTGTGTTAGAGCATCTCGGAATTGGAGGATCCAGTCGAGTTGTAGCTGTTATAGGATGATGTAGGTTGGATCACTGTAACAGTTTCATTGTTTCTAATCGGTTCCTGTGATTTTCTTAGCGCTGAATGACTTGGAATTGGAGGATCCAGTTGAGTCACCCCTGAGCTCCTTGAAACTCTAGACCAAGAGGATCTTGGCTTCTGAGTTTTTCTTCCTCAAGCTTCCGAAGGCCTGTTTCCCGAAGCATTCTTGCTCACCCTTCCCACAAGTCTTCCATCTACCACCCTTTAATCATTTACTGACAGAAGTTGGATCAAGACCTCCCTTGCTATCTACATACCAGGCCCGTTTTCCTGAGTTAAAGCTGTACCTTCTTGAGTTTTTATCCATTCGATCACCCATTCAAAACTATCGTGACATAAAACTGATGGGCATTGGGCTCTGCTCCTGCAAGCAATCCAGGAGTGAGTTCTGACGCTAACATTTCTAGCGTCGTTGCCGGGGATGAAGTTGAAGATTTTCCCTGGGCAGAACGAAATTGAGCCTCTGATTATGAAGGTGCATCAGACATCAGATCCCTTCAAGATTGCTACTGTGCACCTGGCGACTCCACTGTGGTGACTCCATTGTTTCCACTTCACTATTTCAATTGTGGCTACTGTTGGCACACCTGAAAGCTGACCCAGAGGAGATTTCTCGAGAAGGTTTCAGCAGCTGCTTTCTCAGCCTGAGAAGCTTCCTGGGGTAAGAACAACGTTAGGATCCGGCCTTTGATGGTGAACAAGGACTAGACACATTCGAAGCTGTGCATCTTTCACCTGGCGACTCCATGATTCAAGGATCGATTGGCGACTCCATGATTCAAGGATCGATTGGTGACTCCACTGGTTCGATATGGAGAAAATCCTTGCTCGCAGGTTTGCTCCTTTTAATTTTTCTGCTATTCCTGGTTTTCCTAATGTTGTCCCCTCTCTGGATAAATGGGGTGATTATTTTCCCATATTTGGAAAATGTGAAGAGGACAACCCTGCTCAGCACCTTAGTGAGTTTCATGAACTCATGCATCAGTGGGAGATACATCATGAGGATGTATTACTGAAAATGTTCATGTTCTCGTTAGTAGGGGATGCTCGTAAATGGTATCATTCTTTACCCCCTGCTAGCATCTCTTCACTCAGTGAATTCCATGCAGCCTTCACTGCCTATTGTCAGGAGCTTTATCCCTCTAAGTTGATTTGTCATAACTTTTGTGAGGGATACCACAACTATATACAAGATAAAGTTGTTTTGGACATAGGCTGTGAGGATGATCTTGACGACCTGGATCAGAAATCATTCCTTTCTCCTCCACATTCGTCTGCATCAGAGGAGGGTCATGAAGCTGATGAAGATCCTAGGGAGGAAGAAGACACCCTGAGTGAGTTGATAGAGCAGTTGAAGTATCTCTTTTCTCAATATGCAAAGTTGGAATCTGAGGACAATGGAGAGGATTTTTTAGTCTCCGAGGAAGATGTTCTAGATGGCTCTTTCGAGGATATTATTGAAGATTTTGTAAACGCATTAACATTTGCCCCCAATGAGCTTGTTGTATCATATCAAAACGATGAAGAGGTAGTTGTGGAAGAGGATTGTTCTCTTTTCCTTCACGAGATTTCCCATGATGTGTTTACATTTGGGGTCGAAACGGAGGAGCGGGGGATAGTTCCATTTCTGCAAGTTGGAGAAGCTCTTTTCCCCCCCAACTTTGATGATTATCTGGAAGAGGAGTAGCAGAACCCCACATCACCTTTTGCTTATCAGAGCAGCCAAACCACTTATGACAGTTACGAATCAGAGTCTGAGCTCAATATGTTGGATTTCCAAGAGCAGGTCGCAGAACCTTGTCCTTTGCTCACTAAGGAAAATTATCATGAGGAAATCAGCCATCTCAGTCTTTCAAGAGATGCTGAGCAGTACAAGGAAGAGCAGAATTTACCCGGGGGGCCTGTTTATGATGAATACGAATCTGACCCAGGGGAGAGCCAAGAAGAAGAAAAAGAACCAGAGGAGCAGTCTGCCCTTTGTTCAGAACCAGTCAGTGAGCAGCCACCACCTGAGATCAACGAGCCCACTTCAGTTATTCACCCGCCTATGCTTATCAGAGATATTCGGCCGCATGTGAACAACTGTGTAGCAGAAGAAGTTGTTTGTCGCCAATTTCCTGGAATTGGCCACTCATTAGATGACCCTGTCAGCGAATACATGGAGTGGCATTTCCCTTATGCTTTGGAGCTGCCATATCCCATCTCAACTTCAACGTTTAAGGGGAAGTTGAAGAGTGTAACCGTTCTGCTGTCTCAGTTACATCAACTGTTTGTGATCACTGACAGAAGGAAAGAGCTTTCCTTCAAAAAGTTACTTGATTGGCTATGGTGGAAATTTGCTTTCACCTAGCCCCATGTACAGTCTTTTATTAGTTTAGGATTGTATATAAATAAGCTCCTTTGAGCATGTATCTTTATTTTGTTGCTTTTATTTTTCGGCCTGTATTTTCAGTAGCAGGATGTTTTGACCCTGACTCCATAGCCCAACAGCAAGGCACTGAAGCTGTGGAATGAGTCCTTAGAGCATCACAGGGACGACTCTATCCCCCATGGAGCCTAATGTTAGTAACATTTTTTGTCCGGGGCACAAGAGTATTCAGGTCTGCAGGTTGCACGAGGAGCGCTCAAGCGCAATGCATAGAAGAAGTCCTCTTCGGACTTAAAATCAAGTGAGCGGGAAAAATTATAGTGTCAGCGTTCCTAATCCATCCATATGAGTAGATCAACGGTTGGTGGGAAGTCGCAGATAGAGAAGATGCACCGAGGATAGCACAATGGATAGCGCCCACATCATGTGTCGCATGGATGGCAATCGTTCATCCAAAGGACATGTGGCGTGAGATCTGGTCACGTCAGCTTTTCGATAGTCACGAGTTCAAAGGGTGAAGGTTTTCTGTCGTTATACATCTCGAAGCCCCGAACCCCGAAGTGTCGATAGCGCCTGAAATCGGGCTCACGTCATCATCGGGTGAGTTCAGAGCCGTCAGATCTAGGGGGACGCGCGGTGCCAACTCAAGCCATCTCGGCATTTCGCTCATCGCGATTTTGAGGGATGGGGATCAGCCCCTTCCTATTCACGAACGTCGAAAGCTCCTTTGCGAGTAAGCACAGGGTCACAGCCCGTGGCCACCTGGGAAAGAAAAGAACTGTGCAAAAGGAGCCAAAGGCGTCGAGGCTAGCCACCGAAAGGATCATCGTGATCTCCATGCGCCATCTGATGCAACTTCGATCCTGGTCCTTGCTGAAGAATTAAATGAAGGTGAACAGAGGTAGTTGAAACCTCAACTCACTTATTGTATGCGAGGCATGGAGGTTCCGACAAACAGTCTGCCTGAGACGGTCCTGTACACTGATTTTCTCCAAAAGGTCATGTCCGGTCCTCATCTGACCAAATAAAGTCTGCGCACGCCATGTTGGCCTTTAATGTTGCTGCTATCTCCCCTGCAGGAGCCATGCGCACTTAAGGCGATGTATGACAAAAGTTACCCATCCAAATTCGGCTGAGGGGACACCACGCCTTGGATGACTGAACATGCCTCTGATAGGCGAATTTTGTTGAGTATATAGACTGAGTCTTTGAATTTTGTAAGGGGTCGATGGTTGAGCTAGGCTCCCGTTCTGTAAGTTTTGATGAAGCGTCGGTCGCTCTGGTTAATGTATAAGGCATTTGAGACTTCTTACTTTATGGATGTCAGTTTNAGAATTGGAGGATCCAGTCGAGTTGTAGCTGTTATAGGATGATGTAGGTTGGATCACTGTAACAGTTGCATTGTTTCTAATCGGTTCCTGTGATTTTCTTAGCGTTGAACGACTTGGAATTGGAGGATCCAGTCGAGTCACCCCTCAGCTCCTTGAAACTCTAGACCAAGAGGATCTTGGCTTCTGAGTTTTTCTTCCTCAAGCTTCCGAAGGCCTGTTGCCTGAAGCAGTCTTGCTCACCCTTCCCACAAGTCTTCCATCTACCACCCTTTAATCATTTACTAACAGAAGTTGGATCAAGACCTCCCTTGCTATATACATACCAGGCCCGGTTTCCTGAGTTAAAGTTGTACCTTCTTGAGTCTTTATCCATTCGATCACCCATTCAAAACTATTGTGACATAAAACTGATGGGCGTCGGGCTCTGCTCCTGCAAGCAATCCAGAAGTGACTTCTGACACTAACCTGTCCCACATGTTAAGAACTGTATAAGGGCCATATAATTTGGGCGCTAGTTTTTGACAATGGTCAGCCTTGAGTGAAGTCTGCTTATAAGGTTTCAATCAAAGAAATACATGGTCCCCTTCAGAAAATTGACGTTCTGAGCGACCTTGATCTAATTGTTCCTTCATGCGATTCTCGGCCATGATTAAATTCTCTTTGAGGGTATGAAGAATAGCCTCTCAAACTATAAGAGTTTGGTCAACCGCCTGGACCTTCGAGACACCAGGCATGTATGAGAGAACTGAAGGTGGTTTTTGTCCATATACTGCTTGAAAAGGAGTCATGAGAGTAGTTGTATGGTAAGAAGTGTTGTACCACCATTCAACTAGGGTAACCATTGAGCCCATTGATTTTACCTCTCAGATGCAAAACACCTCAAATATGTTTCCAATTTTTTTTTGACAACTTCAGTTTGACCATCAGTGTGGGGATGATAGGTTGTGCTGAGATGCAATTGGGTGCCATGTAGCCTGAACAATTCTTGCCAAAAATTGCTGGTGAAAGTGGGATCTCGATTAGAGACAATGGAATGAGGCATGCCATGAAGCTTGAAGATATGATCCATGAAAAGTTGAGCCACTGTGGATGTAGTGAATGGGTGTTGAACAACACATAAGTGAGCATATTTGGAAAGAAAATCAACGACCACCATGATGATAGATTTATTTCCTGATTTAAGTAAGCCAGCAATGAAATCCATAGAAATATCCCTCCAAATAGAGGGTGGAATTGGAAGCAGTTGTAGTGTGATCGGGGCTTTGATTGTTTCTCCCTTGTTGTGTTGACAAACATCACATTCCACCAAGAAGGTGTGGATGCCCTGCTTCATACCATCCCAGAAAAGAGAATGTTTGACCCTGTCATAGGTTTTGGTAAACCCAGAATGCCCAACTATGGGTGTAGCATGAAGCTTAGAAAGCACCATGGATTTAAGTTGTGACTATTTTCTTAAATACAAACGAACTTTAGAATTGTCTTGCAATTGTTGGAGCAGACATGACAGTTTGGGATCTTGCATCCATTCCTGGTGAACAACTTGGAGCCAATCTAGTACAATGAAGGATAGAGAAAAGAGGGACCCTTCATCTTCATATATCCTTGAAAAAGTGCATGCAATCACATTGTCTTTGTCTTTCTTGTAAATTATCTCGTAATCATATCCAAATAGCTAGGTCACCCATTTTTTGCTCCGGGGATGAAAGTCATTGCTTCAGAAAATACTTGACGCTCTGATGATCTGTCTTAATTTGGAAGCGTTTCCACAATAGATAAGGGTGTTAGAGATCCACAGCATGCAAAATGGCCATCATTTCCTTTTCATAGATTGATTGGACCAAATGGAGCTCTGATAGTTGTTTGCTAGTGAAGGCCAAAGGTTGGCCATATTGCATAAGGACAACACCAATTCCTTTCCCTGAAGCATCACATTTCAGGACAAACATATTTTTGAAGTCAGGAAGGGCCAGGACAAGAGTAGTGCACATAGCCTCTTTCGAGGCTTGGAAGGAGTGATTGGTTGTTGTATTCCAAATGAAAACATTATTTTTAAGGAGAGTAGTGAGACACACCGCAATTTGGCCATAATTCTTAATAAACTTGAGATAATAGCCTGTTAAACCGAGAAACCCACACGAGCTCTTGATATTCCTGGGATGAGGCCAATCCTTCATAACTTCAATTTTCTTAGGATCCACCCTGATACCATCCTTGCCAACAATATGACCCAAGTACTCCACTTCCGAGGCTCCAAAAGAACATTTAGATTGTTTGAGGAAAATTTGGTGTTGAGAGAGTAAATGAAGAACTTGATCCACTTGGGAAAGATGGGTTGTCCATGTTTTACTATAGATGAGAATATCATCAAAGAAAACTAAGAAAAAATGATGGAGAAAAGGATGGAAGACATGATTCATGAGGCTTTGGAAAGTGGAGGGAGCATTACACAAGCCAAAGGGCATGAACAAGAACTCATAGTGGCCCTCATGAGTTCGAAAAGAAATCTTAGGAATGTCTGCCTCTTTGATACATATTTGGTGGTAGCTAGAATGAAGATCAAGTTTAGTAAATAATTGGGCACCACTTAATTCATTCAAGAGATCATCAATGACAAGGATGTGAAATTTGTCTTTGATGGTGAGTTTGTTGAGGGCGCGAAAGTCAGGACACATGCGCAAAGAGACTTCTTTATTAAGTACCATTACCACATGAGAAGAGTAGGGGTTGGTACTAGGATGGATAACACCCGCGACGAGCAATTCTTGAACAATTTTCTCAATTTCATTTTTTTGTGCAAAGGGATGACAATAAGGGAGAACATTGGGAGGAATGTTGTCGGGTACTAGGGGAATGGAATGATCATGGACACCACAGGAAGGGGGAAGTCCCCGAGGAGTGGAAAAAATAGCTTGATGTTTGGAGATGATGGCTTGGAGGTCAGGATGCAGAGAGGGTGTCTCAGTGGTGTGAATGGAATGGAGTTGTGCAATACTATCAGAATGACCTTTCTTGAGGATATTTTCCATGCGATGGGAACTAATGATTTCATGGGAGCCAATGGTGATTCCTTGGAACTTATATTGTTGGCCCTCATGGCTGGATTGCATGGTTAATTCCTTAAAATCCATGAGGATGGGACCAAGAGTCTGTAACCATTCTGCACCAAGCACAATGTCATAACCACCCATGTCGATAGAAAACATATGGGATTTCATGTGGTAATGACTAATTTGGAGATGCACATTTTCACAACGCCCCCCACATTTCATGGAACCTCCATTGGAAATCATCATTTGAAAGTTGTTGACTGCACATATATAACAATTAGTTTCTTGGGAAATGCGGAGATGAATAAAATTATGTGTGTTGCCATCGTCAATGAGGATTATGACCTTCCGATGCTTAATGTAACCAATTACCTTGAGGGTTTGGGGAGTAGAGAAGTCAGTGAGAGCATTCAATGAAATGTCTGGTTCAAATTCTGGGGGGTCCAGGGTGGAGTAGTATCAGTTGGATCTGGTAACTCAACCACAGGGGGAGCCTCGATCGATTCTTCTGAAACATCCTCAGATATGGCCATAAAAATGTTTTGTTTCTTACACTTGTGCCCCATAAATTATTTTTCATCACAATTATAACAAAGGCCCTTGAGTTGGCGTTCATCCATTTTTGTCCAGGTCAATTTTAAGATCTTCAGTGGAGTGGAAGGAGGGGCTGGAGTGGTGGGTTTCCGGCGGGGAAGAAAGGATCATTTTCTAGTTTGGGAAGAGACAACCTATTGTGCTTCCTTAGCTCATTTAGTAGCTTCCACCCAACTATGAGGGTGATCCATGAGGACATGGCACCAATCTCATCCTTGAGGCCATTGATAAAGTATTCTCGAAAAAAAGCATCAGACACGCCCTCCATGTGGAAATCCAAGTGCTCAAAAGCAGCTATAAAGTATTCCACTATGCCAGATTGTTTCAAATTTGTCAAATAGAATAAATGGTGTGTGTCAGTGTAAAAGCGTTCATAAATCTCTACAACAAATTGTATCGAAGCCACATACCCTTGGCATGATTTTTTCCTCTATTGCCACCATTGCCAATGCTCTAGATCTAGATGGAGAACACCATACCTTAGTTTGGCCAACTCATAAATAATGTCGTACAAAGATACATAGTGTTCCATTTGAGTGACCCACCCTATGGGATCTGAGCCTTCAAATTTGTTCACCTCCACACGAGGGGGACGCAGGTCTTGTTGAAAGTGGTTGGAAGGAAAAGTGGTGGACTGGAAGGATTCAGGACCTTCATGGTTATAAGGTTTGGAAGAAGAGAAGGGATCTGGGGTGGTATTAAACAAGGTGGTCAAATTATTCACTACATCCTAGCATTGCTGACACATGGCAGTCAATTGAGTGATGGATGTGGGAATTAATTCCAGCGGAGCAAGCTGAGAGTTGAGGTTACCAATACTGGAAGTAATGGAAGAAATATCAATCTGGGTTTGGTCGTTATCTTTGTCCAAGGCAGTGAGACATTGTTCCCAATGTTGGCTACGAGTGTGATCCATGGGGATGGGACAAGGGGGGAAGTGGGACCACACAGAAAGGGGCTATTGGTGAATGGTACCACTATGATCAGTGCAAAAAGAGGAGGTCAATGGGATAGGTGCCAAACAGGGGTGTCGGGAAGGGGTTGGGTCCATAGGAAAAAAACATTTGTTGAAAAATGATATGTATGATTGCGATCATGGAGAACAGAGGAATCCAATGGGATAGGTCTCAAATAATGGTGCAGGAAAGATCCAAATTTTTTGTTTTTTTTTTAACTTCTGCGAAGTTATACTCCGATCTAAAAAAATATTGTAGTGACGAAATGACCAAATTCTTAACAAGAATAAATGTGTAGGAATTTTGCAACCCGAATGCAGGAGGCAAGGTTGCATGGAAGTAGATTTTGTTTGTTTTGTTTCTACTTTGTTTTCGTCCCAAGGGTTAGGGTGTTTAGGGTTTCTACAGAAAAGGGTTTTCCTTGTGCCATAGCTCTCTAATATATGTGTGGGGTCCAAAAGTAGTACTCGGCCCAATATCTCAAGGCACCAACTAAGGAGGCTAGACTATGCCCTTAGTCATACTACCTGACTACCAAGGTACTAGAGAGTATTTTCTCGAGTATTTCTCTTGGTGGCACTATAACAATGAGATGACCGATTGGTTTATCTATGGAGGGCTTCGAGATATCTAGGTCGATCCGTATACATGTGTTGTCTGATGTGCTACCACTCGAAGGGGTACCAACAAGGGTGGCCAACAATGTGTTCTTAAGTACCACTTTTAGTTCCTGCATGTATGTTTCCCCGACAACGAATTTATGCGTTGAATGACAAATATTTGTAGCTTTAAGATGTTGGAATACATCTCTACCCTAAGAACAATAACCCACAATTTTCTGCCAAGGAAAGTGATCTAATACCACCTGTAAGTTACCAGATCTATTATAATAACAAAAAAACATAAATACTGCAGAGAATAACAATGGAACAACACATTATATGAAACCACAACACCAAAATAATATCTTTATTGATAGGAAACAATGTTCACTTGCCTCTTTGAGGCGGAAACCTCTAGCAAAACATCGCTCTATTACAATGATTCTCAAGACAAAGACTTCCCATGCCCTCGACTCCTATTTATACTAAATTTGTCTACCAAAAGAACAATCTAGAGGAATATCTTCTAGAAGCCGAAGCTTCTATTAGGTCTTCTTACATTTGACTTATTCTTCCTTATGACTAGGCCTTATTAATATTGGCCTTTATTACATGGAAAATATATTATTCTACCTACGTGAGGGGTTAAGGAGGTTAGGTCTTGTTGATGACCAAAATTACCATAATCAACATTGGGGAAATCACCCGGTCATGGCCCTAGTTAGGCCCTTATCCGTTTGGAATGGTGATTTTGACTGGTTAAAATGGGTTCAGTTACCATTCTCCTAAGACTAGCATAAAGTTAATTTAGCCTAAGCTATCTTGTATATATAGTTGTCTATGTACAAGGCCTTCAACTTGTTAGTGTATGATAATATATTATTATTATTAGCAAACTGAAGGGAAATGAATCACCTGTATGTTATTACTTTGGAAAAGATGATCCCTTTAAGGTGATTGAAATAAGGGCTCAGTCTAGCCACAATGAGGCTTTCACCCGCGAAAGGAGACTTAAAGAATGAAAATAATTTATTCTAAATGCAAATGCATATTAATCCTAAGATGAAAGTAAACAAAAGGAAAACCTATCTTGACTAGGAAAAGGATATCCTTACTCCTAATTAAGAGAAAAGTATTTAATAAGAAGGGGGAAAGATTGTGATTGAACCTGGGGTTAAGTTTTACTTGTAAACTCTCAAAGTAGTTTGACAACTTACAAGTTGTTCAAGAAGATATACAATGAAACAATCTTAATAAATATTTATTAAAACGATTATTTGCATATATCCAAATCCAATCATTTGAATGAATCCATTGTAAGATTTATATCGAATTAAGGAAGTAGTTCATTTAACTCAATACAAGATGTAACAAGACAAATTTATAATTGACCAATAAATAGTTATTTAGTTATTCCAAATAAGTCTCTATGAATTCTTCATCAACTCTGGTTGAACCTATCAAGTCCTGCAAATATAGCTTTAAACAGAACAACAATTAACATAAAATTAACAAGACTAACAATAGTGCTAATATTGATTAATGGTATACTAATTGGCATAGAATTGTAACCAGGTTGAAAGAAACATCAAGGAAATAATAAAAAGTCAACAAAACATATACAATAGTGTAGAGAAGTGAAAATTTATTATCATTAGCTCCAAATATTGTTATACAGTCTTCTGAGTCTTGAACTCCTTCAAGAAGTGGTTTTACAATAGTGCAAATTCCTCTCCTCTCACAGATAAAAACTCTACCTATTCTACAGAAAATATCTCTCTCTTACAATAATTCCATTGAGAGTATCTCCCTGCAGAATTTCCCCTATAGTCTCATATTTGGAACCCTCACAACTTATTTCCAAAGCTCTTTATATAATTACATTTCCTCTCCACCTCCAGATCGAATTCATTATTAGCTATAGAATTTCAAAACGACAAAATACCAAATTCTGGAAGGAAAAAAACCCTCAAAAAACTCACGATATCTTCCAAAATTTTATTTTGTTTGAAAAATCCTTTGGAGGTTAGCTAAATCGACCTCTTTTACAGACGATTTTTCAATCGTTTGGAGATATTAATCATCATTGGGGCGGAAATGAATCTTCAAAATCACCTTCTGAAAATTCGCAGCAACAACAATTATTCAAAATTATGTTTGAATCCGATAGGAGTTCTCCCAAAATATTGATTTCCCGAGGAAACAACTCGTTAGAGGTAAACTAACCCATTTTGGAAGTGGGTTTTCAACCATTCGGTGAAGTTATTCTCTGGTTGTTCGGAAATTGATTTGCAAAATCGCCTCCTGAAAATGGATGCGATTTCCAATCTCTCAAAACAAATTACCAAATTAGAATAACAAATTCATGCCTTCCCTTTCATTCTCATGGATATAATATTAACAATGAAACAATCTGGAAATGAATAAGCAACAACAAATCTTCTTGGCCAAAGAAAATCTTCTAAATCAATTCAGAAAACTAATTTTAGTTGCAAATTTGTAGCCTTCACTTCTGCTGATTTTTTGGGATAGTAAATATCTAAATTTGTTTGAATTAATGTTGTCATATTTTTCTCCATGCAAATAGCTTTCCAACGAGTGCTTATTTGTCTCATTTCATTGAGTAAAACTCAAGATATCACTTGTCAAAGTTGAGTCATCAAAACTAATTTAATTTTGTTTTGTTTTGTTACATTTTATGTTATATATATACCCAAATTGCATTTACAATTTAATAAACTAAAAATTGAATTAAATTTAACCTTATAGATTACTCATTAACTTAATTAATAAAGAAAATGAATTAATAAAACTTATTTACACAATAACATCAATTTTATTTACAATTTATAAGAAACATAATAAAATACATATTTTATGACGTGGTGGTGAAAAAAATTTGACCAAACTTTTGACCAAGGATATCTTTCAAACCATAAGTCGGAATAAGGCGAAACTTGAACCGTTGGAATGATGACAACAAAATGAAAGCAATGAGGATGTCAAAACTAAAATAAAATCAAAATGAAAATCTCTCAAAAGAAACCAAACCAAACCATTCTAGAAAACGATATTTACAAAATTTATATGGAGGGACCCATAATAATTTCAAAATTATTATGGGGGGTGTTGTGGCCACAACAGGTCCCTAAAAAAAAACAACTCAAGTTCAATGAAGTATTTCTTAATAGACATTTCAATTCAATTCATTCATGATGAATTTGAACTTTTTTATTCAATTTGGGTTTTACCTTTCTATCATTGAACTTGAAGAACAAAAGTGAAGACACAACCTCCCTAATAAACAAGGTATAATGCTTAAAATCATTCTTTGAAAACCTCCCAACCAAATCCTGCCCCTATTTTTCAATCTTGTCACTCTCACCTTCCTCCTTTGAAACCATAATTGTTTCAATATCTCTGGCCTCACATTCCTCCTTCGAAACCACAATAGTTTGAATATATTTGGCCTTGCATTCTTTCTTTGAAACTAAAAGGGTTCCAATATATCCTTCGTACTTACATTCCTCCATCATAACCATAAGCATTCCAATGTTTTCCATCTTCCATTCCTCTATAGAATCCATGGAGGTTGACTGCTAGTGATGGCGTGAACCACCAACTTCAATCCACGATCACAGAGTTTTCAATACTCTGTCAGCAACTAACATTCGTGCTGCTCATCTGGCCTCGGATCAGCACGAACAAGCACTCAAATTTCCTTTTCCTACAACATTGGATTTTTCTTTGTCATAGATAACTTTGCACAAAAATACCACTATGTGGATATACCTCTGTGCGGAAGCATCAATGAATAATACTGATGAGATCTGCCGCAAACAATTATGCGTGAACCTTAGTTTGCAATGTTGGTGTGTCGTAGATCACTCTGCATGTGGAATCTGGCAACAATACCGACTTGTCGAAAATATTTACATCGTATTTTTACTGTGCCAAATCATGATTGTTTGTTCTTGCGAAGACAAATACTTAGGAAATATTCTTTTAAATAGAGTTTTAGAACTTGGCTGGAATTAACGGTGCAGGGTATTTCTTGTAAATGCATGCATTGAAATCCCCAAGCAACAATATACTGAATGAAGTCAAAGGAATACACCAACAAATTAACACACACGAAACTAGAGATCTCAAATAAAACATATCAGAATTATGCTGGTTCTTTTGATCACTCATACCTTAAACATACAACACACAGATTACTCCACACGGTTCTTTGTTGCACCTCTATGTCACACAACTCTCTATCTGACCTTCGTCTCCCCTCTTCTCACACACACTTATGTTACATAAAAATGAATGTTATATCTCTCGGGACTTCTAACAAACGCCTAAAAATCCTCCGAGGATTTCTATCAATCCCCTAACTTAGGATTTATGTTCTTTTACATAGGAAAACACTCACACCTTTCAAACTACAGAATCTTCGATACCTTCTAAATATATTCTTCTAACTATTACAAATAAATGAAAAAATTAGGGAACCAACTTCCTTGGTAAATGTTTATTGACCCATGTGGTCAATTCTCGATTTTACTGTTAGATGCTCCTGCATTAGATTCCCAGGGAAGAAAATAATTGTTCATCAAGTCTTCAAGGTCTACTCCATACTTCAAAATTTCTACTACTGTCATCCAAGTAGCATCCTCCACTGTTTTACCTTTCCATTTGACCAAGTACTGGAAATACTCTTTGCATCTAGTTTTCTTCACTACCTTCATATCCAATAATGTCTCAATCTCCTTTTGCACTGATCTGGGTAGTTGTTCTTTCCATCCTATGGTTTGATATCCATCACTTACATGTTCATCTACTAGAACATTCCCTGTCTCCTTGAAGGAATACAAATATGCAACATTAAAGATTGGAGAAATTCCAACACTACTTGGAAGTTCTATTTCATATGCATTAGAAGAAAACTTTCTTAAAATTTTACATGGCCTGATCTTTTTAAGTTTTAATTTGTTATAAGTCCCTACAGGAAACCTTTCTTTCCTCAAATAT
>JASDQU010030776.1:9133-21087 GCA_032191745.1 Picea mariana | reverse complement strand
GATGTTTGTTATGAAGACTATATGACAGTAGATGAGGACTACTGTGGTGAATGTGTTTCACTGCTCGCAACTATACGTTGCTGATCAAGTACTTGTGTGTTACTTGATGTGGTAGTTAACCACTGGATTGTAGTTGTGTACTACTATGAATAGACACAGGTGTGGTCTATCCTTGTTCTAATTGCCTTGAAGACTATCAACAGTTTATTGCAGATGATGATCATTTAGATGAATGATGAACAGATATTTTCCAGACGGAAAACAGTTCAAAGCTTTTACTCCTCTTATATCACTCTATGGTGAGAGTGACTTATCCAGCATCATATTACTCAGATGAAGTATGGTTTCAAGAGATGATGCAGCTGATAGTGATGGTGATGCTCATGATCTAGTCATGAAGTAGTCTAGATGACTATATTGATGCTACCGAGTAAATGGTATGTTTTGTGCTCAAGTCCATTACCTGTAAATACCTCTCTAGCTAGGAGGGAGTGTTAATATTATGGTATCTGCGGGAGGTATATACCTCTACATGTGAACCTGACGAGAATAGAAGACTCTAGGAAACAAGAGAAACCCTAATGAATTGGCTAATAACCCTAGAAGCCTTGTCGGCTCAAGAATATAATTTATTAGGCTATTAGCCTCCAAGAGAAGAAGTCGGCTAGAATTAATAATAATATACTGAACAAACACATACCCAGAAGGAGAAATCGGCCCCAACAAACTGGCAGGATTACTATAAATACAGGGCACCAATTCTCATTTGACAGCATCTCAGGACTGCAGTTTTCCCAGTTGGTGCGCACTGCAGTTGCAGTTGGTGCACAGGCTTAGAGGAGGGTTGCAGCTACAGTTGCAGCAGTAGCTAGTTTCAGTATTGGCTTGGATATCTCTTGGCTAGGGTTTGGAACATCTGATCAGTCTTTTTATGATGCGCTATCCTTGGGGATTGATGCGCTACTCTTTGTTTGGCTATCTATCCTAGGGTTTTCTTCCGGAGGAATTCTCAGGTCAAGGTTAAGGTGCTCGGAGGGAGGCTTCATCCTGTGGTTGGGTGACGAGGGTATCGTCAATGGTAAAATGAGCACACCATATTCTATATTCTAACACGCCCTTGGCGAGCATCTGGTGGTTTCATTTCTCGACGACATCTTTCCTGTAGCTAGAGCATAGTTTAGAGACTATGCAAGAAAAATCGGATGTATATACAAGTTACGACCAACGAATTGACAAACTTGAACACATACCTCTCCAACTTGTTAAACCTGGTTTTGATCATTGGGGACCAGTACAGTCTCGAGGTGCTCGCTTTGCTACTTTGTATGCTCTGGAATTCAACTTGTGCAAGGAATGAATTGGTTCAAAATCGTTCTAGAGATTTTAAACAGGGATGAACTTACCTTGTTGCATCAGCCATTCAATTCAGGTAATGAGTGTAATTTCATTAAATCCACTGCCAGATCTTCAAAGATGTTTAAACTTAAATTCATCATGGGTTGACGGTGCGGGCGCAAGTGGCAATTTGGTCTATCGGAGATTTCAAGTTGTTGTTGTCTAATCGGCGCACGCGGTAGAAAAAAATGCGGTATCAGGAATTAACTAGTCTATTAAATGTCCAAATCTAATCATATCTTATGCCACAAACATCCCATCGTTTCGCTAGTTTAGTTGGTGGATCAAGGGCCGAGATTGTGCTTCAAACATTTTCATTGATGTCTCCTTGCGAAATTTATGACGCCGATCGATCTTCCCATATAGATCTGACGTGGCAATGTTGCCTGAGAGGCGTGACTAGAGCCCAGGGAACCTAAAAATTGACTCGAGATAAAACTAGGCCATACGACCCCCTTACGTGCTAAAGACACGTGGAATTCGAGACCAGTGACTTCATTTGCTCGTGTTAATCAGAGTTGGGACTTTATTTAAGCCATACGTTCTAAAACCCAATCATGTCTTGCCGACGCTGAAACGTGTCAAGGATCGATGATCGGCGATAAACTTAATCAAGTGCTCTCGGATCGACCCTATCGAAAACATCTGATGCCGAAAATGCATCGGGGATCGGCGAACAATGATATTGTTGTAACCTTTCTGGATTTCCCTGATCCCGATAAGGCGCATTGGGCATCGACTATCGACAATTTCTTTATGTCCTTTGTGAACATCTATCCTTCTCGTACTTTGTCGATGTCGAAGGGGATCGGCTATCTCTTGAACCTTTGTGCGAATAACTTATGCAAACCAAAACCACCTTCCACCGATGTCGATGAGGATCAACGCTCGATGACTGTTGTTTTTGTGTGGTTCCTTGCTTGAATTTTTTCTGACGCCGAACATGAGCTCGTTAGGTGCAGTGTTTAGCTATTGATTCTTAATTCGGGTGTCAAGGTATTTTAGACATGAGGTTTCACAAATTCAAACAAACCTGACTAGGTGATAAGAGACATAAAAACAAAGATAAACCATTTCCAAAAGTGAAATCGATTCAGACAGTGAAGAAAACAAGTGGTACCCAAAAAGTGAAAAAATTTGATAAGTCTTTTAGGGTGTCTTGAGTGCTCAACACCACCCAAGAAGGTTGCAAAGGAATATGAATCAAGTGATGAGGAGCATGTTCTTATCTCAACCCTTACAGGAACTGCCACTCATGGAAGTGACATTTGGTTGGTGGACAGTGGTGCTTCCAATCACATGACAAGTTATAAAGACTCCTTGTCTAACCTTACTCATAAGGATTCACCGCATAAGGCGAAATTGGGAGATGTCTATCAGTATCCGATCAAAGGAGTAGAAGAAGCCTCCTACAAGTTAGACTCATGAAATCCAATGAAGATGAAGGAAGTTCTCTATGTTCCTAGATTGAAGAAGAACCTTCTCTCGATTTCAACATTGGATGAGAAGGGTTACAGAGTTGCATTTTTTGATGGAAAATTTCTTATGTGGACTTGAGGGACGAATTTTGATGATGTTGTGGTGATTGGAGTTCAAGAGGGAGGACTCTACAAATTGAAAGGGCGATCAGATTCAACACTAATTCATGACACTGTGAATCCCAATGAATTATGGCATAGGATATTTCCTCACCTACATTACAAGGCCCTACTGAGTGTGAGAAAGATGGTGATGGGACTACCAAATATCCAAGAAAAACCAGATGACCTGTGCAAAGGTTGCGCATAAAGAAAGAACGTGAAGTACTCCTTTCCCAACAGCGATAACAGAGCCAAAATAGTATTGGACATCGTTCACTCGAATGTGTGTGGACCAATGTCAACAACTTCACTAAGTGGGTATGTATATTTTGTCTTTTATTGATGATTACTCACGTAAAACTTGGATCTATTTGTTTAAGGCAAAGAATGAAGTGTTTGGAAAATTCAAAGAATTTAAGGCACTAGTAGAAAACCTGACAGAGCGGAAGATAAAGACCTTGCAATCATATAATGGAGGATAATTCACTTCAGATGAATTCAAAGAATATTGCAAGGAAGATGGGATTAAGAGGGAGCTTTCTACTCCCTACAATCCTCAACATAATGGAGTAGCGGAAAGGAAGAATCAGACGATCATGAAAGTAGTGAAGGCTATGATCCATGATCAATATCTACCTATGCATTTGTGGGCAGAAGCAACAAAGACTACAGTGTACGTGCATAACATAAGCCCCACAAATTACTTGAAAACAGGACACCAGAGGAGATGTTTTTAGGAGAGAAGTCGGAAGTCATCCATCTAAGGATATTTGGTTGCCCCATATTTGTGCATGTCCCCAAGGAAAAGAGGACAAAATTGGATCCATCCGGAAAGAATGGCATATTTGTTGGTTACAGTGACACATCGAAGGAATTCAAGATATATATTCTCGATCACCAGAAAGTTGAGATTAGTCGAGATGTCCCCTTCGATGAGAGTGAAAATTTCAGCAAATCAAAACATGACCGTGCAAAAGAGGTTCATGAGGAGGAGAATGAAGTTGCTAGAGTTCCAGAGGCAAAAGCACTTGAACCAGAGGAAGTCATTCATTAGGATAATGACATGGTAGAACCTCAAAGGCCAACAGAGACGCCTTCTCACAAGAGAACACCATCTTGGGAACATGAGCTCATCAGAGATGCAGAAAGATATGGTGCCCCAGAAAAATATCTCAGGGAAAGTAAGAAGTCAAAACTGTATTCCAGCTATGTGGCATGTTTGTGTGATATCATGGATGCAGAACCGTCTAGTTGTGAAGAGGCTGCAGAAAAGAGGGTATGGAAGGATGCCATGGGGGAGGAATATCAGTCCATAGTAAAGAATGATGTATGGGATGTGGTCCCCAGAATGAAGGAGAAATCAGTAGTAAGTTCAAAATGGATCTACAAAACGAAACATGTAGCTGATGGCAATATTGAAAATTATAAGACTAGATTTGTGGCTCGAGGATTCTCTTAGGAGGGAATTGACTATGAGGAGACATTTTCTCTCATGGCGAGATATACCTCTATCAGAACTATACTTTCGTTGGCCGAAATAATGAAATGGGAGTTGCATTAAATGGATGTGAAGACAACGTTTTTAAATGGTGAAATAAAAGAGGAAGTATATGTGGAGAAGCCACATGGGTTCGAGGTTCATGACAGGGAGACATATGTGTGCAGATTGAAGAAGGATTTATATGGATTAAAGTAGTCACCTAGAGCATGGTATGGCATGATCAACAGTTTTTTGACGAGCTTAGGATTTACAAAGAGTAGTGCAGATCCTAACCTTTACTTTAAGGTTGTGGATTATCATCTGGTAATACTATTGTTGTATGTGGATGACTTGTTTCTAACATGTGCAGAAGCGCTCATCTCAGAGTGTAAGAGAAAACTGGTTGTTGAGCTTGAGATGAAAGATCTTAGGATGATGCATTAATTTTTGGGTCTCAAGGTATGGCAAAGATAGGATAAGATCTTTCGAAATCAAGGGAAGTATGCAGTGGAAATCTTGAAGAGGTTTGGGATGCTGGATTGCAAGGCAATGGCTACACCTATGGTATCAAGTATGAAGTTGTTGTAGGATACAATTTCAGATATTGTGGATGTTACTTTATACAGGAATATGGTGGGTTCGTTGATGTACTTGATGAACACAAGATCGGATATATGTTTTTCTATGAATACCCTGAGTCAATATATGGAGCAGCCCAGGCAAGTTCATTTAGTAGCAGCAAAACATGTGATAAGGTACCTTAAGAGTACATTGGATTATGGTCTCAGGTATGTGACAGACCATGATTTTGGGTTATATGGATATTCAGATTCATATTGGGCCGAAAATATTCCTAATCAGAAGAGTACTTCAACATATTTCTCCAATCTAGGCTCCAATATGGTTTCGTGGATCAACAGGAAACAATCATGTGTAGCACTTAGTACGAATGAGGTTGAATATGTGGCAACATGTGTAGCATGAAGAGAAGCAGTGTGGCCTTGGAAGTTGTTGTCTAGGTTATTTGGTCTCAAACTGGAGGTGACCTTCATTTGGTGTGACAACTAGAGTTGCATGAAGTTTTCAGAGAATCCGGTGTTCCATGACAGGTTGAAGCATATCGAGATCAAATATCACTATAATATCAAGGATATGGTGCAGAGGGGAGCAGTGAGGCTCCAGTACATGACTACCAAGGAGTAGGTTGCGAACGTGTTGACCAAGCCACTGTCGAGGAAGAAATTCTAGCACTTCAGGGACAAGCTTGGCATGGTCCCTCTTTAAAGGGACTGACGAGGTACAGATTCATTGTGGGGTAGTGGATGTCCTGGGGACATGTTGTATCTATTTGAGAGATACCTAGTAGCCTTGGATGCATTGGTTGTGAAGTCACAGGGGTGCACATGATGAGGTACAGGTGCATTGCGGGGTAGCGGATGTCATGGTGACATGTTGAAGCTATTTGAGAGCTACCCACAGGCCTTGGATGCATTTGTTGTGAAGTCATGTTGTACTATGGATATCTGATGATGCATAGATTCATATTTTGAACATTCAATGGTCATGAGCTCGTGTGACAACAAAGAATACCTTCCTATTTAAGAGGGAGTGTTGATATTTTGATGTAACTACGGAAGACATTATTTTGTATTTGTATTGGTCAAACCTCAAGAAGGTTATTATAATCTTATTGTATAAATCGACTCAAAATAAATTATTATCTTATTGTTATCCTTATTGTAAAAGTAAAAATGGCCCCTCTTAGGGTTGTGTCTTTTCGGGAGTCAAGTTATGTGTATAAATAGAGGTCGAGTTCCTCTCAATTGCATACACAGACAATTCGCCTTCTCTTGTGTATTTGGAGAATAGCAAAGGAGGTCTAGCGCGGGAGGTCTTGGTTTCTTGCTCTATTTGTGGAGAGCTATAATGTGACATTGTATTGGTTGAAGGAATCTATACTGAAGAATTGGTCGATGGGTATTCTCCCCCACGAGAGTTTCTCAGGTTATATCTTGTGTTATGTGATTGTTTATATTTCATTGATCCTATTACATGCAATTGTTAATGAATGTTAAAGAAGATAATTGTAACTTCTAAAATTATAACAATACATGCATGGCTCTCACAATTATGTTTCGTGTTTTCTAGATTGTTCTAGTTATACATACCCACTGGTTTAATTAATGTTTTTAATGATCTTAAAATGTATTTTCTCAAATATAAAGCCTCGATGACAAATTTGTAATATGAAATAAGGGAATTTTGATTTTTAGAATTAAAGACGCTTAGCTTGTGGGGATGCCTTTATGACACACCTTTTTTAATATGAAATTCCCTACCTGTACATATTTTTCCAAAGTGTGTGTCCCAATGAAGGCAAGTGTTTATTGTTTTACAATTTTAGAGAGCCCTTCAAATATTTTTATGCACCTTTAAATGCTTAAAGTCTTACAGGATGCCAACTAGGCCTTTGTTTATTGGTGAGGATGATGAAGTGTTGAGTCACCCACTAAGGTTTCATTCTCATTGTGGTCGGCCTCACACAAATGATATGTTAAAAATGGATGAGGTTGGGTGCAAGTCCTAACATCTAAGTTGGAGGAAGTCGATGTCATGTGGTGTAGCCTCTCAAAGCCTGTTTTTTGAAAAAAATCCAACCAAACAAAAGTTTGGAAGATTGGGAAGTAATAAAAAACAAGACACATGCAATTGAGAGATCGATCTGAGATCATTTTTTGAAGATACATATCACAAAGAACGTTGCATAAATATGTTATGAAATGATTTGAAGAACATTGCAAAGACATAACGAAGTCCTAGATTATGCACCGTCCAAAACTCATATGTGGCAAAACATTACACACAATTTACAAAAGCCTTTGAAGAATGAGCCATATTGTAGATTTTGAGATACCAATTGAAAGTTTATAACCATGGTGCAATTAAAATGATTCTCATTCACAGAACTTAGTAATTGACAATGTCCAAAATTTGCCAAATTAAAAACAAAGCTTGTAGAAATTATGCAAACAAAGATTTGTAAATAAACATTATTATTTGAACATGTTTGTGCATTTGTTGATCCCTCAGTATATCAACATTGAAATATCTGCATGAGTCAACTAGATCCAAGACACATGCAATTGAGAGATCAATCTAAGATCATTTTTTTGAAGATACATATAAAAAAGAAAGGTGCATAAAGATAATATTTCATGATTTGAAGAAGACTTCAAAAGCATAATAAAATCCTAGATTACACGTCCAAAACTCACATGAGGCAAAGAATTACACACATCATTTACGAAAACCTTAAAAGAATGAACCATATTGTAGAGGTTCGGATGCCCACTTAAATCCCTTACCCATGGCAAGGTTAAAATAACTCCCAATAGCAAAACTCAACAATTGACCACAACAATGTCATGCAGATAGAAAATCAAAGCTTGTAAAAATGATGCCAAACAAAAATTTGCAAATAAACATCATTATTTTAACATGTTTGTGTATTTTTTGATCCCTTTGTATATCAACATCGAAATTTTTTCACGAGACAACTAGACCCAAGTGAGAACAGATCCACAACAACACAACTCACATAGCTAAATAGGAAGTTTTTTTACCAGTTTGAGATTTGACGTTTGCTAGGGCATATAATACACCTACATGAAGCACAACATACTGAGATTCATATATGCCTTGTTAACAACATGTTATAAATGCATTTTTCTTACAAGTCATGCCCACCAAACAATGAAAGTTGAATGACTATATTCCAATGACTTGTGTATGTGATGATTGGGTCTTAATATAGACAATGTATGTGACACCAAAAGTGATTTGAGGATACTGCAGAAAAATGGGCTACTATGGAAGACGCAATGGTTTCCAACGATTTTTTTTTGGCAAAGGTGTTAAAGGGACACTAATTATGACTAAACAAAGAATACAATGTTTGGAAAATTTAGTTGTGTTGAGACTAGAAGTTTAAATTTATATACTTTTTGAAGTGGAATGTTGTAGTCATATGTGGTTTTAGAAAAATTGGTTAAGAGATGCTTATGAGTGTACTAACATTAGCTCCAAAATTTTGGTGTTGGAATTTGWAATTCTAACACAAGGGATGTTAGATGTAAAATCCATTAAGTGATTTCCCAATAGAAATAGAGCAATGGTTTCCAAAGGATTTTTTCTTGGCAAATGTGTTAAAGGGACACTAATTATGACTAAAAAAAGAATACAATGTTTGGGAAAATTGGTTGTGTTGAAACTGGAAGTTTAATTTATATACTTTTTGAAGTGGAATGTTGCGGTCATATGTGGTTTTAGAAAAAATGGTTAAGAAATGCATATGAGTGTACTAACATTAGCTCCAAAATTTTGTTATTGGAATTTGTAATCCTAACACTAGGGATGTTGAATGTAAAATCCATTAAGTGCTTTCCCAATAGAAATAAAGGAGAAAAAAGAGTGACAATGTTGAAAGTCAAACTAGTCAAAGTGTTTGTCCTAATGAAACATAGGAAAAGGGTGAGAGGAATGCTATTTGGGCCTCCATTTAGTGTGGTTTTAGAAGGTGTTGTTTAAGATGGATGTTTTCCTTGGTGAATTTGTAGCTTATATATTAGGTTATCTACTTGCAATATGAGAGGGCTAGTGACCTAATGGAGCACCAATGAGAGGTGTTTCATATAGATGGTTTTGTAGGTAGAATCTCCATAATTCAACTTTTGAAACAAGGGTGACTACAAACTAATGGAGTGATATGGAGGGTTGTTTAGATGAATGCTACTTTCAAACTGAGAATGCGTGAAGGTGTCAACAAATTAATGGTTGGTTTCAAATCTAGGTAAGGATATGAGCAACAAATTATTATTTTTCTCCTTTGTAAAAGTTTCAATGTATGGATTAGGGGGCATAACTAATGTGTTATATTTGGGGGTTCATATAATGTTAACACAAATATATGTGTAAACATGTGCATTGATTTAATGTTCAATGTTAAATATTATAACATGTGGCGACCTATAAAATATAATATGTAAAGGTTTAGTAGTCAAACCATAGTAACCTCCTAGGGTTCCTCTCAATTATGATGTGACATGATACATCGAATGAAATATAATCGGTAAGAGATAAGTAGTCAAACCCATAGCAACCTCCTAGGGATGCTCTCAATTTGTCACATGAGATGATGCATCAGGTGAAAGAGTATAATTGTATAAACATGTATGTTGATTTAATCTTCAAAAAAATTATAACTCTTGACCAATTGTAAATCTAATGGAAAAGGTTAAGTAKTCAAACTATAGTAAMCTCCTAGAGATTTTATCAATTGTGATGTGAGATAATACATCAAATGAGAATATAATTACTAAAACRTCAATTATAAAAGACATTCTTTTATATTCTCTCCAATTCCATTCTATGTTGAATGTTTGTGTGATCCTTAACTGGTAACATGTYTTAGGCAACATAATTGCAAAACGATAATGAGTGGTAAGAAAAACAAAGAAAAAGAAAAGTACCTAATTGCTTAGAATCTTGGCTTTGTAATTCACATAATAYTTTACTTAAGATCACCATCAAAAGACAATTATTTTACATTGGTCCCTTTATATGTTGATTGCCTATTTAAAATCCAATTATCAATAATGACCACATTTGCTAAAGCCAATTTAGCATCCAAAATCTATTTCAAGACAATGGCATGGGAAGCAACCTAAGTCTCAACAACATTCATCTAGTTCTAAAGAGAAATAAAAATAAAAGAGAGAAAATGATTGAAAAAAAAAAATAGTTAAATAAAAAAAAATGCTAGAATGAAACACAAAAATCACTTGTAGACTCAAGATCCAATTCGAAAAATCGCTAGTGAACGGCTTGGCTATGTGGTAGTTTATGGTGAGAAGTTTATCTCCTTTATCTCCTTGTAATCTTGTTTAATCCACTCATCACTAGACATCTTTCTTAGCATGAGGCTCATAGAATCATCTCTACTAGGAGTCCAAAAATGTGGCAATTTTGTAACTTGTAACTCCACAATCAATGTTGATCATTAGAACTTGCACTTTTTTTAGTTCAACCTATCGAATTGCTTCAATGAGGATGTTGGCCATGAACACTAAATTTTGTTATTGTTGGCAATTTATTTCATTTAGGAACACACCCCACTTAAACCTAACTACTAATAGGGTGTTTCATGGATCCTTCCATCCATAGGGAATAATAGGCATTCATGTGTGACATTACAAACCCCATATTAATTCAAGAAGCTTGTCAACATTGTTTCTTTCTTAAATCAACATTATATGTACTTTCTTAAAGCCAAGGTCCTTATATCATTTTAGTGCTTCATTAATTCATCTTGCCATTTCCCATCAAAAAGAAGATCCAACCAAATTAAATGGAGGCTCATTTGCATAGATGCAACACATTTTGCAATATCAATTTTTTTATGAATAGGGTTTCTTTATCAACAAGTTTTCCTCTAGTCTAGGTGTCCTAGATGGAGCTCTTATGTTGCCTTGAGAGCATGGCAAAGGTGGCCTTTACTCCTTTAGCCATGCATCAATAGTGTCTTGTTCTTTGATAAAGGTACCAATTTTATGTCTACTTAGATTCTTCTTACTATGCCCACGCTTATAACATACTTTAACTTGTGGATTCATGATGCCACAAAAGTGGGTTTTAATTCTTTTGCAAGAGTCATTTTACTTGTATTCCTTATACAACTAGCTTTATTTTTTCTAAAGAAAAAAAAATCACCTCACCCCCCCATGTATTAAGCGTTTTGAGTGAGGAAGTCGATACCTTGTCAACGCCCCATAGATTCTCCCTGTCTCTTCCCCAATTTTCCAAATAGAAGACAATATTAACTGCCAACTACAATAGTTGTTGGTAACCCGGTAGGTCTTAGTGAGAATGGATCATGTGACCTCCATATGCATTACGCCTTAGTGAAAAGGGTGGAACCAATCAAGCTATCCCTTTGCAACTACTTATATGACCTATAAAGATGACTAATAACACATTAATTACAAGCTTGCTTCATTGATCCTCCCATCCATTGGGAATGATACATTCCTGAGTGACATCGCAAACCTTAGAACAATTTAAGGAACTTATAATGTTTCATTCTTAAATCAGCCATATTTTATGGACCTCCTCAAAGCCATGGTCCTTGTATCCTTTTAGCACTTCATTGATTCCTCTCACTATATCCCATCAACAAAAAACTAACCAAATTAAATAGTGGCTTATTTGCATAAGTGTGTTATGCAAAATGTTCAATGTTCAATGTTAAATATTATAACATGTGGCGAACTATAAAATATAATATGTAAAGGTTTAGTAGTCAAACCATAGTAACCTCCTAGGGTTACTCTCAATTATGATGTGACATGATACATCGAATGAAATATAATCGGTAAGAGATAAGTAGTCAAACCCATAGCAACCTCCTAGGGATGCTCTCAATTTGTCACATGAGATGATGC
>JASDQU010030775.1:3164-14274 GCA_032191745.1 Picea mariana | reverse complement strand
CAATATTGATAAGATCATCATCATATATAACTAAAACAAGTAAAATTCAAATATGCCAATAGATCAATAACATGTCTAAATGATACATGTCCATAACATATAAGTGAAAATGATAAATGATGTAACTCACAATGATACATGTCAAAATGACATAACTCAATAAGATGGTACTGCAAGTGAAAATGATACATATGATAGTAAACATTAAAAGAGACATGATAACGATAGATCAGCAATGATCCATGCTGGAGTCTATATGATCAATGTCATTGGCTACTACCAGCAATTGTCTCATCATTATGATCACTATCATGATCATCATAGATGTGATCATCCTCATAATCTTCCTCGGTGTCTTCTGCATCTGCATCTGCCTCATCATCATTACATCCCATGTCTATAGTAGACCAGTATAATCTGGATCTGTCTCAGGAGGATCAACTGGATCTTCTGGAAGACCCATGTTTTGCAAAAAAAAAAAACATTTAAAATGAAAAGTTATTATTTATTTCATGAAATAATTAATTTTCTGTTATATTTTCAATATTAAAACATATGGAACGAAACAATAATCATATTACATCATATCAAAGTGCACATACCATAATAAAATTTCAAATAAATTATAGATAAGATGTCATTCCAATGATGTAAAACATGCAAAAATTCTAATAAATGTTAGTAAAGATCATAAAAAAATTGTTCTACAATTTAATATTCAACTGTAAATTCTATTACATAACCATAAGTGTCAACCATCTTCATTTTGTGATATATATAATTACATTTTCCTCGAACATCATTTGAGAGTTAACTTGTCTATATATCTTCTTCTTTCATATTTCATAAATGAATATTTTTCTATGACATTTTGGCACTGTAATATGCTTCAAAAGTCCTTTGAGAATTAACTATTCTATAGGTAATTATGAAGATTCTCTCCATACTTATTCAAGTATACCACATCCAAATGCCCATCCTTCCAAAGTAATCATTTCCATGTTTATTTCAAAAAATATTCACTTCCAGACATCCTCTTGTGCATATGGAATGCCCAACCTTGAATACGTTAAAGAAATGCAACTTTTGGATTAACGGGTCCAATTTATGAAACAGTGCCTTAGGAGTGGATGGACAATGTGGTCACCTAGTCCATGCCTAATAAATCTTGCAACATTTCATGGAACTCAAAAATGTTGTTCTATTAGGGTTTTATGCCCAAAGGAGGTATTGGTCAAGACTTCCTGAAATGGTTTTGGATGTGACTTGAAATTGCGCATAAATAAAAAACCGAGACTCAAATTTAGGAACCGTCGACTCCAATGTATTCCTGGCATAGGATTTCAGTTAGATATCTCCTCACTCTCAGGTTTCATGCCCCAAAATTTCATTATTCATTGATTTCTAGAACTAGAGTTTTGCTTGGTTAGAAGCAATGCAACATTTGGTTTAAGAGGTCCAATTTATGAAACCATGCCTCAGGAGAGGATGGACAATATGGCCACCTATTCCATGCCTAAACAATATTGAAACATCTCATGGAACTCAAAAATGTTGATCCATTAGGTTTTTATGCCTTAGGGAGGTATTGGCCAAGAGTCTCTAAAATGGTTTGGGATGCGACTCACAACTGCGCATAAAATGAAAATCGAGTCTCAGATTGAGGAATCATTGAATCTTATGGATTCTTGGCATATGATTTTAGCTATATAAACCCTCACTCTCGATTTTCATTCCTCAGAAGTTGCTTTACTCGTTGATTTCAAGATCTAGGTTTTTTCTTAGTTAGAAGCAATATAACATTTGGATTAAGGGCCCTAATTTATGAAACTGTGTCTTGGGAGAGGATGGAAAAATTGGTCACTTATACCATGCCTAGATAATTTTTCAACATCTCACAGAACTCAAAAAGGCTTATGCATTAGGCTTTTATCCCACAAGGAGGTATTGACCAAGAGTCCCAGAAATGGTTTGGGATGTGACTTGCAACTAGGCATAAAAGGAAAATTGAGACTTGGATTGAGGAATCGTTGACTCCGTTGGATTCCTAGGATAGGATTTCAGTTAGAGCATCCAAATCTTGGGTCCCATGCCTCGAAAGTTTCTTTACTCATCGATTTCGAGAACTAGGTTTTTGCTCTGTAAGAAGCAATGCAACACTTTGATTAAGGGGTCCAATTTATGAAGTTGTTCCTTAGGAGCGGATGGAAAATGTGGTTACCTATTCCATGGATAAAAAATCTTTCAACATCTCATAGAACTCAAAAATGTTGCTCTATTAGGTTTTTATGCCCCTAGGAGGAATTGGCCAAGAGTCCCTGAAATGGTTTCAGATGTGACTTGCAACTGCACATAAAACGAAAACCGAGCCTCACATTGAAGAACCATCGACTCCATTGGATTCTTGGCATATGATTTATCAAATTCATGTTAAGTTGGGTTGTCATGCATTTTATTTGATGTTTCTTCTTTCTTTGGTGTATCTTCCTTTTTATCTTCTACACATTCCTGCATTTCTTCTTTTGTGTAGTTTTATTGTAGTTTGTCCCAAATCTAGTTAGTTGATGAATGCTTTCCAAATTCATTTTTTTTATTTTCAGACTCTGAAAATTCCCTTAGAATTATGTTCAATTCCATTGCATTTTAATTTTTTATATTCTTTGTTGTTTCGCCCTTTGGTGTTCCTTTTGGAGTGGTGTAACCATCTAATATTGATTGTCAAATATCAAACTCTTGTGCCTCTAAAAATTCTCTCATCCTTGTTCTCCAATGAGAAAAGTTTGATCAATTGAACAATGGAAATCCAAATGCAAAGTAAACTTCTTGAATATCCATTATTTCCTTCTAGTGGTTAGACTTTTCTTGAAAGAACCAACTCTGATACTAGTTGTTGGGCTATTCACCAATACTAAGACCGGGGGGTGGGGGGTGAATAAGTATTCAACAATTTTTATGATTTTTAACTTTAATAAAATCATGTAAACATAAACCATTAATAATTCTATTCATCATCACAAAATCCACACACAAAACACAATTATTTTTACATGGAAACCCAAACGAGAGAAAACAAAAGAATGATTTTCTTATATAATGATAATATTACATTCATATAAAGCACCAACTTCCAAGATTCTATAGAACCAAATGGAAGGAGACACCATCCCCCTGATTTACAGGAACCAACCTAAAGGAATCTCCAACTCCCTAGTTTACTAGCACTGACTAAAAGGACGCACCAACCCCATGGATTTACAAGCTCCAACTAGAAGGAAGAACCCAACCCCTAAAGTATAGGAACCTACCCACTAAATGAAGACACCAGTCCTCTCAGCTGAGCACCAACTCAATAATATCACAAATCCAAGATCGTCATACATATAGTAATTTTTACTTTACCTACATGCTTCATTCCATAGATAGTCCTTCAAACCCTAGCAAGCCTCATAACATCATTCCCATATTGTAATCACCGACTAAAACATCCATTTATGAAAATTTACATTAACATAAACATCGACTCATGAAAACATCAAAACTTCATAGAAGATCATATGACAACATCACAACTTCATAGTAGAGCATACAACCTCACAACTTCATATCATACCTTGAGAATAAGAAATACCTTAAGAGAATCCATCAGAATTCTCTTGGACACCATAAATACACCCCAACACTTTGAGCACACCTCATACTTGATCTTTGATCCAGGTGGATATCGGTGGCCACCCACCTTTTCCGACTGGCTCAAAAGAGTTTTCTGACAATTTTGTTAATTTACTATTTTTAGCAGGTTTTAATTTTCCGGGCCATTTTGAGGGCCTAAATGAAGGTTTTTCGATATCAAGGTTCTCAATTATAGAAAAGGTCATGATTGATCCCCAAAAATGAATCTCCTTGATGATACCTTTCCAGTGAGCTATCACACACCTAAAACAGAGATCGTATGCAAAAGTTACGACCCTCGGAAGTTGATGTACTAACTTACCCAAACGGGGCCCACATGAATTTTGGCACTTCATCTCCTAGGGTTAGGTTTTTGGATGTATATGGTTTTTGGCATTCCTTTTTATTGTAAAAATGCCTTTAGAGCCTCATTGCACTCATCTTCTTGCGAATGCGAGTAGCCGTCACATATCTTCTCAGAGATAAGATGCCACCATTCTAGCGAGTTTTTCACTCTGTATTTTTACAGTCTCTGTACATTTCTTTCATTAATATAAATCGTGTATTACTGTATATCTATGTTTATGGTTGCATCTCTGATAAATTTCTGTTATATTATTGAATATATGCAATATCTTTGTTCATTTCTTTATTATATCTCCACTCTCATTTCGTGCCGAAAATTATCCGGATCAATCTCTTCATTGGTTACACTAAAAATGTATAATTCTATCATGAATTTATAGTAATTCTATCCCCCAAAATTAGCTTACCTGACCTCAATTTTTTGGCTAGATTGTCAGATGGAAAACCTCATATCTCATCATCCCTACAAAGTTAAAAGGACTTCCATATACCATTGAAAAGGTCACAAAATAGTATTTCCAACCATGTAACTTGTGATTCCATTTGAGTTAGTTATGTAAGGTAAGAATTCCCTCAAATATAGGGTATCCAAATTGACCAGAAATAATACTTTCAATAATCTTCATCTTGCAATCTTTATCATGAACATATGTAGGATTATTCACTTGAATTTAGGGGTTTCTTCACTTGGGTTTAGGTATTCTTCAAGGATCCTTGAAGGCTCTATTTGTGTACAACTCAAAGTGAGCATGTGGAAACAACCAAATATATCTCATCCCATGAGGACCATGATTAATGATGCAGGAGCATCTCTCCACGTCAGTCAACCAACCAACCAGCCACGTCAGTGCATGCATTAAAGGATGAAAAGAGGTGCAACCCTCATCTTCAATTTTGAATTTGAATGTAATTAATGTTGTAGGCTATTGAGCCATAGATCCGTGCCTTTGTGTAGGCATTAGAGTAGGTAGGCCTTTAATGTTTGTAAGGATGAGATCTAGATTTGATTCTGGACTAGACATCCCATTCAATGTAATTGAATAGGGTATGTATATTGGAGGGAAGAGCTTGAAGAACCCCCTCATGTAAAAAGATCAATTTGGATCTCATTTTGGGGAGATTTAGTAGAATGAGAGAGAGAGAATTGGTAAGGGTAGAAAAGTCTGTGAGTAGAGAGTAGAAGAGAAGGAGTCGAGACCTTGTTACAGGCCGTGCTCAGGAACACCTTGTACAAACAGGCATTTGCCATTTTAATATAAACAACAGTTAGGACGTCCAGGGAGCAGCAGGAGGACCGCACAAGGAGGATGGATCTGGACCGTCAGATCTTGATCCGAATACTCGTCAGCTGTCGGATCTGACAGGAGTTGCACGGGGTTAATCCCTCGCAGGCAAAGCGAAAGTCCCGAAAGAGTTGGTTTATCGGGATTTTGGCAATTGGGATATCGGAAGTCCTAAGAACAGAGGATCGGGAATCTTGAGGACAAATGAGTTTCGACATTTGAAAGGCTGAAACCCTGAAAGGGACTGTGGTCATATAGGGGAAGGTCATGTGGACTAGGAGATAGCCATGGGGGCTAAACGTTGTTGAAGGCATTTTAGCATTTTGGGATATTGGAGATCGGGAGATCGAGAAGACAAAGGTTCTCGACAACGGGAATAAAAAAAACCTGAAACCCAAAATTTCTGTCGAGAAGAGATCAGGCACATGCAGAAGCCATGACAGGGGTAAAGGAAGGACCTGTGGATCGGGTTTTTGACAGAGATTTCTGTAAGGAATCGAAAGAGCCACTTCAGCTTGAAGGTGAAATTAGAATGATTCTTACGACTGGGAGGTCAGCACAGAGACTCTGCCGAGGCAGAGGCGGCGTTTGCATCACTTAAAAGCTACGCCATAAGGGGATTGTTGGGCCATGAAATTGTCATCCATTTTACATCCTCTTTCCATATTTTTAATCCATTTTTTCTTACTCATAAACTCGTATTAATTATTGTTAATCCATTTTAATGATCATAGGAGAGATTTAGAACCAAGCTGATTTCCATTACATCTCCGTAGTATTTCATATGAATTATGGTTAAATATTAGAGAATGAACATATCTTGCATTTATCTTTGAGTTAATTTGGAAAGACAATGTTCCATACAGGTTATTGTGCAAAATGTGATATCACCACAAGATGTATTTTGGTTCCCAATGCTGCAACTTCACCTGTACTACAACTCGTATAGGGAACCTTGATTCATCAGAACCATGAGTCATGTCACATATTTTCCATTTATGTATTTATGAAACAATAATATAGTCCAAGAAAATCAAAGATACAGAGATAATTTTACAATTCCAAGACACAAGATTAGTATAAGTGGTTAACCAAGAATCTTGGAATTCTTGGGCAAAAGATCTTGGAGCTATTTATTATTTGCTAATTGTTAGAAAAAGATCTTGGAATTATTTATTATTTCCTAATTATTAACAAAAGATCTTGGAGTTGTTTATTATTTCTTAATTATTAGCAAATATGTTGGAGTTATTTATTGTTTGCTAATTATTATCAAATATATTGGAAGTTATTAATTGTTAATTGTTAGCAAGGATCATGAAAACTATTCATTATTTAGGAAATTGTTGTAACCATTATGGATTTATTAAATACATAAGTGGGTTTATTAATATATTTGTTATTTCTAGTTTCCATTAAATTTATGTATACAAGAGAGCATTCTCTCCATTATTCGGGGATGACTCTTGGAGCAATGTTCGAATGACATTGGAATAATTTAGTGAGTTTTTATTTTAATCATAGTTTTATAATTTCCATAGTGTGAATTAGTTAATTGATTTGATTTATTTCCTTTTTCATAGTTGTAATAGATTTATTTATTTTGATTAGATTAATTAATGTAATTAATTTATGTTGATATAGAATAATATCAACACTCTATTCTATGGAGATAGGGCCCACTCCAATAGAATAAAGTGTTTTGCAGCTTAGATGGTCTCTTTGATTTCTCGTGTAATTTTATGAATTCATGTAGGATTTAATTTATTTAATTATGTAACTAGCTTATTGATTCAATTTGTTCATGTAATTAGATTACTCATGTGAGGTTGTGTTTATTTATGCAATCAAATATTCATGTCAGATTTTATTTATTCATTTGTTTATAATAAATGCATTTTAGGTTAGGTTGCATTCTTGTATGCCATCAATTAAGTGCTTAATGTGATTATTATATTTGTTAGTCTGGGTAATGACATGGATAATCTTGGCAAGGACTTAGTTAATTTTTTTTCTAGCAAGTAGTTAGTTAATTTCCTTTCAACATGTGTGATTTATTTTCAACAAGCATGGTGTCAATTATTTTCAACAAGCATGGTGTCAATTATTTTCAGCAAGTGTGGTGTGAGTTTTAGTTTCTGTAAGAGTAATTTAGAGTTTCAATTCCGCAATTAGATTTACTACACATAAAAAGGGTTTATTCCGGAGACAGTTGTGTCATACTCTCGATACCTATGCATCTTGTGTATTTCCTTTCAAGAAAGTGTGATTTCCTTTAATGCAAGTGTGACATTTCCTTTTCCTGCAAGTGTGATTCCCTTTTCTGAATGTGTGACATTTACTTTTCTGCAAGTGTGATATTTAATTTTCTACAAAAGTGTGCTTCCAATTCCTACAAGTGTGGACTTTTGTAGAAACTTTCTAAAGATTGAGAATTTTCTATACTTTGGCCACAAATGTAATCATTGATATTATGAATACAACACATACAAATAATATTTTTTCTTGCATATACAGTGTGTTGGTTACATGGGTTGACCCAGGTTCTAATCTCAGTAGGATCCCAACAAAACCCTCAAAACTATTGACCCTCCTGGTAAATCAGTGGGCAATGTTGCGCAAGGAATGAAAAACACAGTATCACTCAAGATTACTTTATGGGGGACTGCAATACTCATGTGTTTTCAATATAGGAAGGAGTGAGGACCGTTTTTTGATCATTTTTCTTATACATCATTACCATTAATCATTCAACTACTTCTAGGATACATTTGTCATTAACTTATGCATGCATGTTATTATAACTAGCTTTAACCATTCATTATTTAACTAATGATTAATAGAATAGTAAAAGCAATCATTCGCAACACATAGAACATAATATTTTGTCGTGGTTCACCCCCTCTTGGGGCTACGTCCACAAATATCTGGCTCTTTTGTTGTTTTATTGATTCTGTTGCAAAACTTGTGCTATGCGCATTACTTCTTCAAGATTGCAATCAAAATGATGGGTAGTACCCTTTGAGAGTTTTTCTAGATCACACCATGTTCCTCAACCTCTGACCTAAGCTGTTAAGAACCAAATATCAATATATCATAGAAAAACCTCAGAATAAGTACTCAAATCCTTGAAAAAGAGAGAATTTCAGATAATAAGCCTCTTTGAGGAGGCAACCTCCTTATAGCCACATAAGTTTCCAAATACCATATGATTTCAAATGAAATTGTCTCATTGGTATATATAGGAGACTAGGAGGTACAATTACAACTAATGGATCCAAGATGACATAAATAAAATAAGATTACTAATGTAATATCCCCAATTAATTGGTTTTGTGCCACTATTTAGGGCTTAACATGCCCCTCCCCTTGCGATAAGTGTTTTCCGCAACACTTGAGTAACTCTAGATGCTTTTGTATAAAAGACTCATCTTCCTAAGTGGGGTCTTCAGCCGATAGTTTCCTCCATTTAATGAGATACACTGAAATGGTTCTATTCCTCAGCTGGTGAATTCTTGTGTCAGTGATGTCTTCAGGATCCAATGTGAGTTTTCCATCCTCATCAAGTTCTAGAAATATAGTTTGAACTGCGATCTTGTCACCTATAACCTTCTCTAAGAATGAAACATGGAAAACTAGGTGTACTCGTGAAGATGCAGGAACTCCAATTTGTATGCCATAGTATGAATCTTTTTCAACACCTTATAAGATCCATAGTTCTTTGGTGATAATTTACTATCCTTCTTGTCTTTCTTGAGGGACATCTATTTGTATGGTTTTAGTCTTAAAATCACCCAATCCCCAACTTCAAAACTTCTTTCACTACGATGTTGATCTGCTTGTTGTTTCATGTGATTGTGTGCCATAGTCAGGTTGTCATTTAATATTTGGAGAACATGTTCTTGATGCTCGATGTGATATTCCACTGCTTGAAACTTAGATTTTTATTTTAGAGAAGAAGTGATGGAAGGAGGGTAGTATCCATAGATTTCCATAAATGGTGTCATTTTGTTGCAATATGAAAGGAAGTGTTATACCACCATCCTGCCAAGGGTAACTATTTGAACCATTGTGTTTGTTTATCAGATAAAAAGCAACGAAGGTATCCTTTCAAACATTTGTTCACTATCTCGGTTTTTCCATCAGATTGAGGATGATAGGATGAGATATGAGCCAATTGAGTACCCAAACAAGAAAATAATTTTGTCCAAAATGTCTAGTGAAGATGGGATCTTTGTCAATTATAATAATCTTTGGTCTTCCATATAGCTTTTGAACTGTCTTCATGAATGCGGTGGTAATTATACTGTCTTTGAAGGGATGATACCCTATGGTAGGTTTTCAAAAATGTTGAGTTCCCTCCTACCGGAGAGGTGTGCAATTCCAATAGTACCTTTTGTTTGAGTTGGGAGTTCTTACATAAATATAAGCGATCTTTGTACCATAGTGAATCATTTTACCATGTAAATATATATAACACACTGGAATCATGATGCAAACCTTTGAATGAGAGTCCAGACATTTTCGTCATTCTTCCATTCATCCCTTTCTTCTATTATCTAATTGTGTTGGATGATCGAGATAGTATAGAGAAAGGCCTCAAAATCTTCATCCTTTCTTGATATTGCATCTGCCACAACATTTTTCTTCCCTTTTTTATAGACGATTTCAAAATCATAACCCCATATCTTGGTCAACCATTTTTGTTGTTCTTTTGAAGATAGTCTTTGTTCCAAGAAGTATTTAGGACTATCATGTTTTGACCTTAAAGTGCCTACCTATTAGGTAAGGGAGCCATTTTTTTAATGCATGTAGTATTTCCATCATTTCCTTCTCATAAATGGGTTTGTGTAAGTCCTTTCCCTTGAGTGGCTGACTTTCAAAATCTAGGGGCCTTCCTTCTTGCATTAGGACAACACCAATTCCATTTCCTGAGGAATCACATTCCACAATAAAGGTTTTTGTGAAGTCTGGATTGGTTAAGACATGAGCTTTGCACATAACCTCTTTAAGTTGTTCAAAAGATTTATTTGCCTCTAGAATCCATGAAAATTCATCCTTCTTAGTTAGTGTCATTAAAGGTGATGATATTATTCTCTGGTGTCAAACAAACTTGCGGTAGTAACCTATCAAACTCAAAAATCCTCTCAGATTATTCAATGTTTTTGGAATCGTCAAGTCCATCATGTAATGACAGGCAAAACGCAAGGCACGACGAACACAACAAGATGACATAAGACGCACAATAAGTAACTGCATGCATTTAACGATGATCAATTGACAATAAGTAAGACTGACTACCCATCCATCCTACCCTGCAATGGTTAGCACCTCCAAGACACATAAGCAACGCTCAAGCCTAGGTTCCAATCGATTTTAACCATTTAAGGTCTCAGGGCTGGCGACTGTTCTGAGGAACATGGAGGTGTTTACGTCCCGCCTGACAAAAGAAGACCAAGCAACAAAATTATTACAACCAAGCACAACAATAAATACTTGAGCAACCACGCCTTCTAAGGAAGGCACAAGAGAAGGACTTAGACAACGACCAACTAAAAATTAAGACAGGGCATTGTCTATGACTCAAATGTGATTAATTACAGAACAATTATTCCAATTCAATTCCATGAATCGATGAGTACCTTAAACATAAGGTAATCCCATTTAATCTCAATTTCCCCAATTATTAAGTCACAACATCTTATTGTACTTGGTTCAAGGACATTACAGTTGTATGCTATTACTAATGGCAAGATGATAATAGCATCACCATGAATTAATACCCATGATAC
>JASDQU010030774.1:8686-22187 GCA_032191745.1 Picea mariana | reverse complement strand
AGATTTGATAAAAGCATCATTCTGTTGGGTTAATTGGTTAAAGAGGAGGTTAAATAGCCTACAAATGAAAAAAAATGCAACCATGAAATTCTTGTTGGCTTGCAATATGTATTCCATTTTCTATGAAGGATCAAATGTTGGCTTGAAAGATTTATACCATTTTCCCTAAAGGATCAAGCCAAAATAAACTTTGAACCATCAATTCATATATTAGACATAATAGACAACAACATCGCCCTAAGGTTATTTTTCTAAGGTTATGGATTTTTTATAAGATTGAATCTATCTAATCATATATAAATAGAAAATTACAATGAGGATGAGAGGCCAATTGAGGGAAAACCAATTGATTTATGTACCACTTCAAAATTATTTCGATAATTATAAAGGATGGTTTTACTTACAAATTTTTTAATTTAGCGTTAAATTGAATTTAGTATCTATCTACAGTGTCTTTTGGTTGGTTTAGATTGAATATACATTTGTATACACAATATGCTTTCATTTTCTTGTCATGTTTTACTCCATGAACTATAAAATGTGTTGGGTGCTTGAAGGCTAAACAGAAGTATAGATTGTGATAAGAGTAACAAGATGCTTTTGTTGCAATGGTGAAGTTTGGGGTATTTGAATTATGGATAGTGTGATCTTGTAAGTCAATATATTGAATATTTATAGGTAATTACAAATATTGTAACTAGAAATGCCTCTAATGTAAGAACAATATTGATTCTGTCGTTATAACAACCACCTTCCAAGAAATGAGAAAAAAAACAGTGTGCAACGAAAAAATTAGCAAAGTTATCTATTGTATTATGACTAAATCATACGTCGCTATTTTTATATTGGAGTTAGTATTTTAATTTCCTTTTATACTTATTGAGGATAATGAACCTAAATTTATGTAAGTTATTATTTTGATTTAGTCTTATCACTATTGAAGCTAACATATACAAATTTAGCTTTTTCTGAGAGATCCATTAGAGCAATTCAATTTGGTCACTCTTTGCTAATCCATTAGCACAATTCAATTTGGTCACTCTTTGTTATTCCATTAGTACAATTAAATTTTATCACTCTTCATTGTTGTGTGCATTGGCATGCATCCATTAGAACTAGCATACCATTGGAAAGACTTGACCCATATTGGGGGCTATATTAGCTACCCACTTTCATTGACTAGGAAAACCTCACTTGACTATTAAATAACATACAAAGTTAGCTAATATTGTAGCAAAATGACCTTTTTATGGACACAAATCTCATGAGAATCCAATACAAATTTCAACCATGTGTAGAGTTCTACCATGATCCAAGTTTCGTGCATGGTGGAACAATGCCCTCCGGGTTTTTTCTTAAGTCTAAATCAATCTAGATTGTTGAAAAATTGTTCTAATTTTTGGATCGATAAGAACACTAATTTCCTACATTGCAATATTATGACAACCAAAGGAAACTTGTCTACACGATTTGATGTCTCCCAATAGAAAATTTATCTTTTGATGGCTCCTCAAACATGGGAGATAAATTATCCAACACCTGATATCCATGGATAAAGACAATATGTGCAACATTAATTTACTAGTATTCCACAACTAAAATCATAATTAAACTAGATACATGTTCTTTCCATCATGTAGGGAATGACCAAGCTCTCTCTAGGTGTTGATGTGCCCAAAATATCACATGTGTGTACACCAATACTCTTTCTTTCCAATACTTATATTTGTGGTTGTCTTAGAATTAGTTAAGTAGTGAAAACAACATTGGAGGAGCATGAACAAAGAAATGTTAGAACTAAATGTTTTCCATATTCGGAGAAAACAAAACTATATTAAGTAAAAATTAGGTACAAATTCAAATGTAATCTAATTGACTCATTAATTACATATTTGAACAAAAAAATTTATGAGCATTATATCCACTACTTTGTTCCTGGACAAACACTCATGCATTCACACTAGAGAAATCTATAACCAATAAACATTACTATAAAAACCATGGCAATAAAATGGTAAGATCAATCTCATGGACAAAAAGAAATAGGATATTTCTTCCTACAATTATACAAAATGGATTCAATCATATTCATGAAACAACATTTTATATGGAGAGATAAAATCATAGATAAGATATGTTACCCCCCTAGCCTAGGGGTAACTAAGGAGATGATGTCTTAAGTCATGCATGTAGCGGACATGGAGTGCCAAGAGATGGATGAAAAACACAACCCACAGAGCCCCTCTTCTTTACCACGCTTCACCATCATTAGCAGCAACAAAGTAATGCCCACCACACCAGCTTGGTCCACAAAGGGTGACGAGTCTTGCTTCATGAGGTAAATAGTTAATTATCATGGTGAGTATCATTTTAATACTTGGGAAATTCAGATAAGGTTCAGAGTGTTCTTTTTTATTGTGAAATGTTTACTCAAAAGTTATGATTTTTACCATTTTTCACCTTGGTGTTTATCCTAGGATTTCTAGTAAGTTCACCACCCCTGGGAAAAGGGGTGTTACTAGGGAATTTTATTGATGGTCCATCATACCATTCCCAATAATATTTTATCACTTTCCATCTTCATTCCCTCTATTTCGGCATATTATGGGTCTTTAGGTTACATGTACCCCAAAAAGGGTCTTGTACCTCATTCCCTTATGGGAACAGGGGCTAAAGGCCCATTGATTGTTTTAGCTAGCATCAATAAATAAATAAAAATAAAGAGCGTCCACGATCAAAATGTCCTGGCAAGGATACAAAAGGACAAAAAATCCATAGTCCCAAACTTGAGCTCTATCTTTTTAGGTTCCCTTCCTAAGTCCTTAGTGTGAATAAACACCTCACCTATTTGAAAATGACTTATAAGTATCTCGCTTGAAAGGAAACTCATTTGATGCATAAAATAAAGAAACCTTGGTAATGGTACTTGAGAATTATCTAAAGAAAATAAAGAAAAAGGAAATTATAGGGCTTGGAAAAAGGTTGCGCCCCAAATGAAAGGTAACTCAAGGATGCAGTGCACCCTCCACAAAGGCGCCCATGGAAATGAGACCATATGAGACCATTGCATGTTAATGGCCCTGTGCCCAAAATTTTCTCCTCCATCTACCTCACATTCATTACATGGCCTAGAGAGGGCTCACCTGGGAAACATCATTCGAAAAGATCTTTTAAAGACAATGGTCGAGTTTAAAACATGAGTTTATTAACCAATTAGGAAAAACTTATGAAAGAGGAAGAATTAATGATGAAACATGGCAGCCATAAAGCAATATACAAATCTGGAAATAAGCATGAAGAAACAACAAACCATAATAGCAAGATTGTTAACAGAGTTCGGCAATATCACCTATGTCTCCAGGCCTTTGTCTCAGTGGGTGAGGCTTTATTAATTCTATTCAAATATTAAAAAGTACATCATAACAGTGAAAAAAGGATTACAAACTTATCTGGTTGTGTTCTACCAGTTCTCAAGAACCCAAAAAAACTCATGGCACTGAAAACAGATGAACGAAGCTCCCAGAAATGGCCCGCAAAGGTTCTCTCCTCAATAGCTTCCCTGCATAAAAATGGATTTTTCTCAACAATTCTTCAGTATTTTCCTATTCTAAACCTCTCCTTTAGGATACCAATAACCTCTAGTTTATATAGGCTTGAAGTGGGTAACAAACTCCCAACTTCCCCCCAACATTTGGCCTCAAAAAGGGCCCAAGATCCTCCAAAAATGGATTAAATCTCCCAAAATTGGCTGAAAAATCCATTAAAATATTTTAGTATAGTTTTAAAACCCACTATTTGAAAATAATAGGGAGCATCCCCCTTCACGTGGGCCCCTGGTCATATGGGTGCCCTCCATGTGGCCCTGCACTGGTGCTGGTTCGCTAGCCCCCCTCTGGAATAGGCCCCTGGTCCTATGCTATGACCCATGTGGTCAAGCTCTATACCTCCACACACCAACCATACCTTGCAGCCCTTGGTCATATCCCTTGGATACGCACCTTGTTCGGCAGGCTAGCTCAGCTGACCGAGCGTTATCCCCATATATTCGCTCCAATGTATATCAACAATCACGTGGAATAGTGCCGAAATGGGGGGCTACACCCATATCCACTACCTACACCAACAATTATGAAGTATGGACAATGACAGAGTCATATGTCGTATATACAGGATCAGGACTAACTCCAAATATTCACACTGAATGGTAAGAAGTGCAGGGTCATATTGGTATAGACATATGGCATGGTTTGCGTCAGGGCTAGGGCTAGGCCCCAACCCTTTAATTCCGCCCACCTTACAACATATTTCAATTTAAATAATTTTAAATGTATTACTATGGTAAGTAACACTTGTGGGCGGGTTGGTAGCTTGACCCCTGCCAAACCACTCATCACTCGGACCAGTGGTCATGGGTTCGACTCCCCTTGTGTCACAAACGTTTTCCAAAATTAAACGACCAATGGAGGGGTGCCACGTGGAATCCCAAGACTGGGCCACGTGGCACCATGCTATTTGCCCACAAAGATACCATGTGCCCAAACATGATTCATCCACATCTGCCACATGTCTACCCTGTCAACATTCCAACTATACCTTCCACATCAGCTTGTGCCACGTGTCACCCTTGCAGTGGTTCCACATGTCACAATCTGACTCGTCCACATCTGCACCTACCCACATCAATACTTGTCCACGTCAGCATGCCAATGCACCCTTCGACGTCATCTGTATGGTCCTACAGCCTGTACAGTTAGCTTCCACATCAGCACTGTACAGGCTGTATAGTCAGCTACCACGTCAGCACTGTACAGACTATACGGGCTGTACAGTCAACATTTTTTTTGCATGTTTAACGAAACGAACAAACCACGATATCTTTTGCATACGACGTCCGTTTGAGCCCGTTCAAGTTGTGTTGGGTTTGTATCAATGAGGCCTACGTACATATCCATTTTGAATACATTCTGAGCCCTTTGATTTTTAGGCCTTCTTGGACCCATTTTGGTTCCTGGATCCATTTTGGATCATGCCTCCCCACTAAAGACCTTTTGGTCCTCCAAACGGATGCTAACTAGTCATCAAGTGTAGGATAGGCCACCCCACTTATTCTCTATCTTTAAACTCTATCATGTGCACCTGTCTCATCAAGATCAACTGTACAACAACCATGATAACTGACAACATATTGTTAGCCATTTTTACTCTATCACATCTTACTAAAGCCACTATCATCCATGTTGACAACATTACTAATGATAACATTAGAAATATGACTGTAAATGAGCTAATATGTTTGTAGTACTTGCACAAAATTATCTTATCTTGAAGCAAAGTGTGATTGATATTCCATTCTATAATCATCTCATGTTCTTGCTTAAGATCAATTACTTGATTTGAAACAATTATAGGCATGTTTCTTGCTTGAGACGCCTTTCTTAATTGTTCCATTGTTTGAAGAGATTGATTTTCTGTAAAATGATGAGCATGTACAACATATTATGTGCATGCTTTCCCTATAGAATATTTCTTTACGATCATACAAATAAGGACGGCCTAATATCATTCCACATTCATTGAGTGGCACCACATCACATGTTACCTCATCTAGGAACTTAGATGAAATTGCAAACTTTAATGTACATTGCTTTGTTATGTGCAATTTATGATTGTTGCTTATCCATTTAAGTGAGTAGGGCTTATGATGCATCTAAGTGTTTAATCCTAGTTGTTTAACCAATTCCTCTAAAATTAAGTTAGATTGATATCCACTATCTATTAATGTGTTGACCTTAGTATGCCTCATTATGACCCTTATATGAAACAATTCCCTTCTGGAATCAAATCCATCACCAATTTTACCTGCTAAACCAACCGCTGAGATTTTAGATTCATCACCCAAATCTGATTCCAAGTCTGTTGGTCATGTTATTACTGCAACTATTTGCCTCCCTTTCCTTTCTTTGAACCACTTCGGTCTCTTCTTGGGATGCAATTTCCAACAATGGTCCTCATCATTCCCTTCTTTCTTGCAATGCTTGCAAGAGGTCTTCTCTTCCTTTCTTGCTGCTGAATTTTCCTTCTTACCATTCCACTTCCTTTTGTCCTCTTTCTTGGAAGATTATTCCCCTAATACACCAACTCCTGTTTTCCCTGCCTCAATGTATGTTTCTTGAACACAAACCTCATCAATATTAGTAGGTCCAAACATAAATACTATGTTTCGAATATGTGCAAGTAAACCTCTTATATACTTCATAAGAGTTTCTTGGGTATGTAAAGGAATATCTAACATCAATGCCATCTTATGAAAGTCATCTATGTATTCTTGCATTGTTTGTCCCTTTCTTAGTTTAAGAGCTTTCCATTCAATTAAGGCTTTCTCGTTATAACCCAAAGGATAAAATTGTTTTGTAAGTTCAGAAACAAAAACTTGCCATGATGGAAATACATTACCCACTTGTTGCGTGCCATTTTGCAACTTGCTTTGCCACCAGATGAGTGTTGTGCCTGGAAGTCTAAGCGGTGCCAATTTGATTTGAGTTGTCTTATCCTTGATTTTTTTCACACTACAATAAACCTCCATCTGTCTGACCCAATTATCAAGCCTCTTTGCATTGACCTCACCATCATACATAGGTAATTCAAATTTCACATCAAGCTTAAGTAAAGGCATTTCATTCTTATGTTTATGGGAATGTTTTCTTACGGTGGATTTGGAACTTGAACTTGAAGAAGAAGAAGAAGTTGATAGAGAAGAAGGAGGTGAAGGAGGAGTTTGAGGAGGATCCTCTCCTTCTTCATTTTTTACCTTTGAAGATTCACCTAGAACCGGTCTCTTCCATTCCAAGTAATCCTCATATAGAACCTTCATCATCTCTGACATGGCGAAGAAATTTTTTCTAAACTCTTTCTCATCATGAGAAAGTGCCTCTTCCAATGCCATCTTCTCACTTTGAGAATTTCTCTTTCTTGATCCAATCTCAGGAGTGTCTTCATCAAGCTCACCTTCACCATGATTCATCTTTTCCCTGGTCATCATGCAAACTCAAAAACCAACCATCAACTAGCTTTGATACCACTTGATCTGAAAAGATATTTTAAAGACAATGGTTGAGTTTAAAACATGAGTTTATTAACCAGTTACGAAAAACTTATGAAAGAGGAAGAAGTAATGTTGAAACATGGCAGCCATAAAGCAATATACATATCTGGAAATAAGCATGAATAAACAACAAAACATAGCAACAATATTGTTAACAGAGTTTGGAAATCTCACCTACGTCTCTGAGCCTTTGTCTCAGTGGGTGAGGCTTTCTTATTTATGTTCAAATCTTCAAAATTACATCATAACAGTGCCAAAAATATTACAAACTGATTTGGTTGTGTTCTACTAGATCTCAAGAACCCAACAAAACTGACGGCACTGAAAACGGATGAACGGAGCTCCCAGAAATGGCCTGCAAAGGTGCTCTCCTCAATAGCTTCCCTGCATAAAAAATGTTTTTTTCTCAACAATTCTTCATCATTTTCTTGTTCTGAACCTCCCCTTTAGGATGCCAAGAACCTCTATTTTATATAGGCTTTAAGTGGGTAACAAAATCCCAACTCCCCCCCAAGATCTGGCCTCAAAAAGGGCCCAAGATCCTCCAACAATGGATTAAATCTCCCAAAACTGGTTGAAAAATCCATTAAAATATTATAGTATAGACCCATTGTTTACAAATAATAGGGTGCAACCCCCTTCATGCGGGCCCTTGTTCATATAGGTGTCCTCCATGTGGCCTTGTGTTGGTGTTGGTTCGCTGGCCCCCCTCCGGAATAGGCCCCTGGTCTTGTGCTAGGACCCATGTAGCCAAGCTCTATACCTCCACATGCTAACCATACCTTGCAGCCCCTGGACATATCCCCTGGATACGTGCCTTGGTCGACGAGCTAGCCCGACCGACCGGGTGCTATCCCCATATATCCGCTCCAATGTATATCAACGATCATGTGGAATAGTGTTGAAACCAGGGGCTACACCCATATCCACTTCCCACGCCAACAGTTACAGAGCATGGACATATGACAGGGTCATATGTCATATATATGGGATCAAGGATAACCCCAAATATTTGTGCTGAACGATAAGAAGTGTAGGGTCATATTGGTATAGACATATGGCATGGTTTGCATCAGGGTTGGGGCTAGGACCCAACCCTTTAATTACACCCACATTACAACATATTTCAATTTAAATAATTTTAAACGTATTACTATGGTAAGTAACACTTGTGGGCAGGCTAGTAGCCCAATCCCTGCCAAACCATTCGTCGCCCGGACCGGAGGTCACGAGTTCGACTCCCCTTGCATCATAAACTTTTTCCAAAACGAAACAACCAATGGAGGGGTGCCACGTGACAACCCAAGACTAGGCCACGTGGCACCATGCTATTCACCCACAAAGATGTCACATGCCCAAACACGATTCATCCATGTCTTCCCTGTCAGTGTGCTAACTGTACCTACCACATTAGCCCGTGCCACATGTCACCCTTGTAGTGGTGCCACATGTCACAATCTGACTTGTCCACATCTGCACTTGGTCACATCAGCGCCTGTCCATGTCAACATGCCAATGCACCCTACCAAATCATCTGTACGACCGTACGACCTGTACAATCATATCCACGTCAGCACTGTATGAACTGTACAGACTGTACAGTCAACATTTTTTTTTCCTGTTTGACGAGAACAGACCGCTATATATTTCGCATACGACGTCTCTTTGAGCTCGTTCAAGTTGCATTGGGTTCGTATTGACGAGGCCTACACACATGTTTGTTTTGAAGCCATTCTAAGCACTTTGATTTTTAGTCCTTCCTAGACCCATTTTGGTTCCTGGATCCATTCTGGATCAAAACACTCCTCTACTTGGGGAATTTACCTACTTGATAGAACTCTCTAATAAACCTCCCATATATAAATTTGGTAAATTTCATATATTATTTGAGTATATGTTTAATTTGAAAGGTGGAATATGATGATGTAGTCCCCCTACTTCAGTAGGGTTCTGCAACCTCCTGGTCTCTGGATCGTTCTCTTCCCTGAGCCGAAATGGCCCTTTGGGATCCTGCTGGAATCTATTGGATGGATCCATAGGTCCCTTTGTCCTCTGGTACAGGTCTCAAGGAAACATGCGTGCGTCTCCTTTTCATGTTTTGGGGTTTCACGATTTCATGAGCCGGGACTCCACGTCTCCTGACTCCTGGTCTCTCGAACACCCAAACCCCAAAATGCGGAAATCTGCCCATGACCACGTTTCGCCTTTCGGGATTTCAGAATTCATGATTTCGCGATTTCGGTGGCACACGATTCTTGTCCCTTCAACCTCCCGGGTCCCGAAATGTTGAAAAGAGATTAATGGGCTTTGGCTCCTCCCTTAGCCTCCGTCCACATGACCACAACTCTGTGTCCATGCACTTAACGCCAAAGCACTATCGAATTTCATGATTCAGAGAATTGCGGTGCAAGTGCTCCCCTATTTTCTGTCTTTCGATATCCTAGTTCACAAAATGCTGAACTGGCTTGGCATTCACTCTTTTAGGGTTTCGCGATTCAGGGAATCGTGATGAAAGGGTCCCTCCTTTCCCCTTTCGAACCTCCGGTGGCCAAAATGATGAAATGGAAAAATGTTTAAATGTTCCAACACCTATCCCTTCGGGTCTTTGTGAATCACGACTTCGGGTTTCGTGATTTCGAGAAATCTAGTTACAAGAGATATCTCTTCCCCGTGGAACCCCCGTTGGCTAAAATGTCGAAATGTCTCGGCACTTATTCCTTCGGGATTTCACGTTTCATGAAATTAGGACACAAGGAGTATCCTTGTTCCTTGGAATCTTCGGTCCTTGAAAAGTTGAAATGTCCTAGCACTTTATCCTCCAGCTTTTGTGAATCGTGACTTCGGGTTTCATGATTTTGGGAAATCCGGTTACAAGGGATATCTCTGCCCCTTGGAACCCTCGGTGGCCGAAATGCTGAAATGCTAAAATATCTTGGCGTTCAATCAACGACTCACAATGACCCTTGGGGTCGACGGTTCCATTCAAATCGTGATTTTGTGATTTTGTGGTTCAGGATTTTGAAAGACAAGAGTCTCTATCTTTCCAACTCGCGGTACCCAAAATCCTGAAATGGGCGTCGAGAAACTCTCGTCACTAACCTCCTCGCAACTCCACTTGATCCAACAGCCTACGGGGTTTCGGTGTTCCTCCTCGAGTATTCTCCACCATCCGTTCAAATTTTTGAACTCCCCTCACCTGGATCTACGCAACATTAAATTCTGCACTCCTTCTTCCAATCAGACGATCCATGGGAACTTCCATAGTGATCCAATGCTCAACGACATTCTTCCTCCTAAGATTTTCACTCAATTCCGACTTAGAAGATTTTCTAAGTCTACGACGACTTAGCCTTCGTTCCTTCTAGGGAATGAATTCCTGGTCTCGACAACACCTTCCGAAGTGTTATCCCTCCTGATCTTTTTCTGGTTCAGACTTCGATATTCTGTGCCCTCCCTGCGTTTGAGGGATTTCAATAACTCAGATCCACAGTGTTCCTCTATGACTCGATGCACACCTTGCAGAGCTCCCAATGAAGAGAAAAAATTGAAACTGGGAAAATTCACAGTTCCATCCACTTGTTCATGAAAACAGAAAATAACAGGAAAATGCACATAGTCCAAACACCATACATTTGGGTCAATTTTCCATTCTATTATATTCACAAGTGCCCACTAGCTACATAATACATTCAAAATTACAGTCACTCAAAAGATTGAGATCTCCTGCTAACTCGTAGTTCTCTCTTATTGCTTGTTTTTCTCTATATTCCATCTCTTTGTTTTAACTGGGTGTGTAAACTTATACATAACTCAAAGATGCTTCTAGGGTTTCCCCTGGATACTTGCCTACTCTAAAATTCATCCTATGATGTCTTAGTTCAGTCGCATTCCAGAGCCGAAATGGAAACTCCTGCTTTGTTTACAATTTTCAAAACATGCCTCAAAGGGTAAAATTCGACATCAGTTCAAGCGTGCCTCCAAAGGTGAATTTCGGTGCTGAGTGAAGAAGGCAGATTTCAAAATCGGCTGCAACTGTCAATGTTGAATTTCTATAAGAACTCACACATGTTGAGTGGTCTTGCCTCTGCATGCTTGCCAATGATGCTTCTGCATCATACTCCCCTTGACAAAAATTCATGGACTCCTGTCCATGAGCTCCTCTACTAATTTTCCCTGCTTTTGGATAGCAACTTCGTTTTCCCAACTGGCATCTTCTATTGGGTGTCCCTTCCATTTGACCAGATACTCAAAATAATTCTTCCTCCTGGTCTTTTTGCCAATCCTTTGATCAACAATTTTCTCCATCTACGGCTTTTCTGCCACATGCATCTGTTTCTCCCACTGAATCTTTTCTTGATCTTCTGACCCTTCCATGTCATCTTTCCTATATGGATACAGGTATGAAACGTTGAATATGGGTGAAATTCCCACACCATCTGGTAGTTCGATCTCATAGGTGTTTGCATCAAACTTCCTCAAGATCTTATAGGGTCCTATCTTCTTCATCTTCAATTTGTTATATGTTCCCCTAGGAAACCTTTCCTTCCTGAGATGTGCTAAAACCTGATCTCCCACTTCAAATTGAAGTTCCCTATGATGTTGATCAGCTCTATGTTTGTATTTATGATTAGAACTCTATAATTGTTCTTTGATCTGACCATGGAGCCTCTGCATCTTAGCAACAAAATCCTCTGCTCCAGCACTTCGGATCTCTCTCTGTTCCAAGTCCCTTAACTCAAACACTCCCCTGGGTTGCATTCCATAGAGTATTTGGAACAGGCTCCTTCCAATGCTTCTATTTGGTGAGTCATTGTATGCAAATTCTGCTTGTGGCAGAATCTGATCCCACTGGTTATGATGTTCAGTAACCAGGCTTCTCAATAAGTTTCCCAAATTTCTATTTACCACCTCAGTCTGCCCATCTTTCTAAGGGTGATAAGCTGAGCTGAAGGAAAAATCTGTCCCCATCTTCTTCCACAACGTCCTCCAAAAGTGACCAACAAATTTTGTGTCTCTATGTGATACAATGCTCTTGGGTAGGTCGTTAAGTCTCACAACTTCTCTGAAAAACATATTTGCAACATGTGTTGCATCACTGGTCTTCTGGCATGGGATGAAATGTTCCATCTTTGAAAACCTATCCACCACCACAAATATGGAATCAAATCCCCTTTGTGTTCTTGTCAATCCCAACATAAAATCCATGCTTATTGCATCCCAAGGCCTCTTTGGTATTGGAAATGGTTGATACAATCCAGTGTTCTATCTTTTCCCCTTTACATGTTGGCAGATTCTACATCTATTCACCAACTTTATCACATTTGTTCTCATACCTGGCTAATAGTACGAGTTTCTCAACTATGAAAACATTTTATCATGGCTGAAGTGTCCAGCCAATCCTCCACAATGCTTCTCCTTCAGAAGATTGTCCCTCATTGAGCATCTTGGTATGCACAATTGATTTCCTTTGAACAACAATCCTTCCTGAACCATATACTCTATCCACTGACTTCTATCTCTCAGTACAGGGCTTGTACATGCTTCGTAGGCCTCCTTGAAATTTGTATCATCACAATACATATCCTTAAGGTGTTCAAACCCCAAGGTCTTCACTTGGAATTCCTGCAGAATTAAACATCTTCTACTTAATGCATCAACAACCTTGTTAGTATTCCCAACAATATATTTTATGACAAAAGTAAAATTTTGCATAAATTCAACCCATTTTGCATGTCTCTGATTCAGTTTTTCTTGTCGAGTTATAAATTGTAAAGCTTGGTTATCGTTGTACAAGACAAACTCTTGCGAGACAATATAATGCCTCCATTTCCTCAATGCTTGAATTATGGCATATAACTCCTTGTCATATGTGGAGTATTTCCTCTTAGTCTCATTCAATTGCTCACTGAAATAGGGAATAGGTCGATTTTCCTGACTCAAAACTGCTCCTATTGCAACTCCACTTGCGTCACATCTTACCTGAAATGTCTTTTTTAAATTTGGCAAGACCAGAATTGGTCATTCTGTTATCTTCTCCTTTAGTATATTGAAGCTCCTTTCAGCCTCCTCTGTCCATTTAAAAGACTTGTGCCGCTTCTTCACTGCATCCATCATGGGTGCACAAATCCCACTGAAGTCTCTAATGAACTTTCTACAAGAACTTGCTAAACCATGAAATCTCCTTACCTTGAACATGATCCTTGGTGGAAACCATTCTCTGATCGCTTTCACCTTCTCTGGATCCATCTTCAGTTCATTTGAAGAGATCAAAAAACAAAAATAAATGAATTCTGTCTTCATAAAAGAGGATTTCTTCAAATTGATTAGCAGCTTCTCCTGCTGTAGCCTTCTCATTACTAGCATTAGGTGCCTCAAATGCTCCTCTTTAGTCCTGCTAAA
>JASDQU010030773.1:7405-17859 GCA_032191745.1 Picea mariana | reverse complement strand
TTCAATGGGAGAAGGAAACCCTAGGCTAGGAAGAATTCTACCATCTTTCTTTGAGCAGGGGGTCACAATCACTCCCATTACCCCTTTCCATTATCAATTTACTAGAGTCCCCATTCACCCCACATTAAATTGAGAGGAAGAGTAATTACGCCATCCTATTCGGTGAATGAACGACAACATGGGGGGGAAAACAAGAACTATAAATTCCAACCTAGGGGAAGTTGGAGTTGTGAACTTTGTATCGCTTTATTTCATGTATGTGAAACTAATTGATCAACAAGATATGCATGCACAAGGGAATTTAATGACCAAATTATGAAGTTTTGATTCATTGATGCTTGTTGTCCAAGAAAGTGAGTGAACATTCTAGAATTGGGGCCTTTGCTAGGACCTAGATGAGATCACTAACAAAAAAAATATTGTGTTTTTCTTGCAACACAAATAGAGGAATCAGATGGATTATAAGACTCACTTGTAGTTATAGGGAGTTGAAATAACGAATAAGAAAACTTGGTTACTCCATTAGGTGGTTGGATTTTAATTCTGAACTACAATTACAAAGTGATCATATCTCTAGTCCAACCCATCCCAATAGAAACTACCTTATCTCATGATGCTTGTGTGTGGATGATCTCAAGTCCGAACTATAGGCTCAACAACTAGTCTCTATGGAACAATCCCTCTCACCTCCTAACGAGTAAAAGGTCATTTCAATATGTGGGAAAATAAACACTAATTGTGAGCAATTTATAGCGAGGATTTTATTCTAGACTAGATTTATGAAAATGGAAATAAGGGACATACAAGAAGGGTGGTAATCTAATACAATGAAGGGACCTCATCACTAGAGAATATCCCACACTTCATGAATTGGATGTTTTTATATAATGAAAGAGATTCGATATGCTTGATATGAAGAATGCACACAAATCCTCCACTGTTTCTTTTTTCCATTCTTCTCTTACCAACCAACGACCATTAAAAATTGTTGTTTCCATATGTTAATATCAAACAAATGTGTGACTAGTGTTTTTTAGAAACAAGAAGATACACTTTGAAACAATATTTTAGTTGGAATTCCCAACTACACTTTTTTTAATCACTGAATAACAAACCTTTTCTTTAAGTCTTGAAATTGATTACTAGCACCAACATTTATTAATTAGGTAAATTCTAATAATTGCTTGAACTGATCATGTTGGCATGGGGCATGATAGATGAAATGATAAATTCCTGATCATTGTTACATTAGTTGATGGATAGTGTAATTCCTTGGGATATTAGCTCAGGCGTGTGCACTTCCACCACAGATCGAATCGGGTAGGCAAGACGATTAGTGCAAATGAATAAATGAACGTATTCATATAGTAGGGATTTCAGGTTCCTTGGGCACGAGATGTGCCAAGGGACAACTCCACACAAGGTGTCTTGCGACCCAAGTCAAATGACATATGGTTTGATGAATATTTGAGGGAAAGACTTGGGTGCTCCATTGACGAAGGGAAAATAAACTAAGACATGGGGGTGCACTTAGGAAAGTTAGCTTGACTCACCTAAGGGGTGTGTGTGTTACGAGGAAAATCTCTCTATGGCTTGGGGAAAACCACAAAAGACGAAAATGACTGCAAAAATCAATTCTATTCTCAAGTATGTTATATAAATAGTTACGCTAGCAAGTCAAGATAAAAGGCATACCTAGTCCAGACATTCGATGAAGTCCACCAGTGAGCACTTGACCCAAAACAATATACCTGCAACTAGTCCTCAACAACCAAGCAGAGCAAGCATATGGTGATAATAAATGATGTTAGCACATTCAATAACATAATCCATTAATAAACATGACAAATACGCCCATAGAATAATAATTCAATTATTTTCAAGATATCAATTGGTGTTGGCACAGGGGCAGACCCAGGGTTCAACGCTACAAGAGTGCACCAACAAAACCCTAACTACCGACCCTTTCAGCAACACCTACGAAGCAGATGAAGTCTCACCTGAGGTAGAGGCAAGGGTGGTTGCAAGACTCAGGTGTCTACAACCTTAGCTGGGACATAGATCTGTGATTATTTCGCTTATATATCACTTTGCATCGATCATTCATCAATATTCAGTCCTTATTATACTTCACAGATAACACAGAGCATCGCAACATTCACTTAGATCTAAGGTATCTTATACTTAGTAATAGTAAAACAGATTAGATTCAGTAGATCATCACTAAGCATATTCATACATATCAGATCCCCTATTCATACACATCTAATAAGCACAAAGCATAAATATATCCATCTAAATATATTGAACCACTTAGCAAAATTAGAGATAAGCACAACAAGTCAAGGCACAAAGCATAACACACAAATTTACATGGTTCACCCCCACCCTGGGGATACGTCCACCAACTCTTCTTCTTTATTATTGTCGGCCAATCGGTTACAAGCACAAAGCCTTAGAAACCCTTACTTTGCATAGGACAGAAGATCTGCGCAGCCCACTAGATCCTTCTTCCTTTCCTTTCAGCACAAAGCCTTCTATATCTTCACACATGGACTTGCACTAAGCTCTGCAAGTCTATAAAAAATGCACAAAACTCTTGATCACACAGATCCCTTCTTGGCACTTAGCCTATATCACATAGATACAATACAATCCTCTCTTATACTAGATGTCTAGATGTCTATTTATACATACAAAAGTGGGCCTAAATGTGGGTAAACCCACGGGCTGACATCCCTCTCCCATTACATATTCCCAAAACCCAAAAAGGGACCCGAAAGTGGGCTGAGTACCCTTGATCTCTACTTCGTCTGGCGCTCCATTTTTGACAGGCTATCGAAGTCCCAAAAATGATCAAATATGACCAAGTAACTTCAAAACTTGGTTAAGGGGAAACAGACCCCCAACACTCACCTGTGACTTGTCCCAAGTCACTCTGGTCTGAGAAATTCTGCCTCAAGCTTGGCTTGAGCTGCTTCGACCTGCTGCAATTCTACTGCCTCTTTCTCAGTGAAATCCTAGATGAGTGTGTCATTGACTGGTCCTTCTAGGCGCTATTCTGCTGCACTCACAACTTGTTCAAGTTCTACTCCTTGGATTTCAACTTTAGTGAACAGTTGGCATGCCTTCTCTTGCACTGGTTGAAGTCGTTGAGAGACTTCCATCACTTTGGTTTGGATCATGTGGATCTATTGTTGGGCCATGCATTGCTCTGGAAACCTGTTCATCCTTTTGATTAGTGACAAGGCCTTTAGCTGCGCCTGTAACGTATCTTCATGCTCCTTTGCTTCTTGGAGCTACGACTCCAACTCTTGTAACTATGGATTCTCCGTGAGGTTTTTGTAAGTCTGAGTGCTCCTAGAGCTCAACTAATTGTACTCCAAGGAAAGGGATTTTATTCTTCCAACTATACTGCGAGCAGTTGCCTCTCTTAGGTCTTTGATGTCTTGAGGGGTCTCGGGCACAGTACGAAGTTCCAGGTTTGTGATGCACTACTGAAGCTGCTGGATCACTTCTTCAAGTTGTGCCACCTACTGTGGAATTCGTTCTTCAGCTCTCACTTCTATGATGGTCATAGAGCGAAGTGATCTGTTGACCAGTTCCTTTACTTCTAGCTGATCCGCGATCAACTGCTCCTTGCTCTGCTTTCTATTTGTCCCACTGTGCTTGAAGAGCAATTTTTTCTCATTCGGCAGCACTGCACTGCTCGATAAGTACTCCCTGTACTTGTGTCAAAGCTTGGATGGATTGCGCTGTCTCTTCTTGAGCTCGTCGAAGGTGAGCTTCAACTTTATCGGTGATCTGGTGCAATTAGGCTGGCTCATCTCCTAGTTCTACTGTTCCTACTGTTAGAGGCACAGTGGAGACTGCGCAACTAGACTGGACTACCTGTTGCACTCCTTGGAGTTCAACCTCAATACGATTATACATCTGCTCTTGCTTCACCTCCTGCTTCTCTAATACTTCCCGTGAAGCATCATTCACAACTGCAATGATGAAATTAAAATTATTCAATGTGAGGGTAGTCCGCATCTTGGTTACAAGGGTTCTAGGTTTCTCCCGGGAGGAAGGTTTTGAAGGCGAAACCTTTTGTTTCTTTGACGAGTCTTCTTCGTCCCTAGGCAGTGGTACTTCGCCTTTCTGTTGTTTAATTTTTGCACCTTCGATCTCTTTGCCATCACCCCCTTCATCTGGTGAAATGGATGCAGTCTTCACAGATGTGTTGTCTACATCATGAACCTCTTCAGGCTTCTTCGTCTTGCTTGGTCCGGGTGCATCCTGTGCAGCTTCTAGGATATCTACGTCGGACAACTCCACATGGTTGGCTGGAATAAGGAGGTACGCCGACCATTCCTTAGTGATTTCCTCTAAGTCTTCCTCTCTTAGCTTGTAATATGACTCCAACTGCTACTTGTGCTCATCATCGCACGCTATTATATAAATGAAGTGGCGGTCTGCGCTGAACTTCATTAAGGGCCGAAACCTGTGGAGGGTATTCAGGGTCATCCGAGGCTCAGACTGGATGGCTTGTTTCAATTGGTTGTAGTAAGTATGGAAAACGACATTGGATTGCCACTGCTTGTTCATATCATTAGAGTACCACAAGGTACTGAACTTCACGGCCAAAGGTTCGAAGGGCTCGATGTCAGGGAAGGTCCCACCTTTCGACATTTCCCATGCAATGAATGCAATTATAATGAGAAGCCAACTAAAGTGGAACTCATGCCCTTGGTCTTATGCTTCTCTTCAATCAAGCTCCAGCTGGTTTACAAGGTACTATGCCCAATTCATGTGTAGTCCCTCCGCGCACTTTCCTGCGAGGTCAACTAAGAATCCAGTCACTTGGGTGGGCCAGTTCTTGTGAACTATCTTGCCTGCGATCAATTGACATGTGAGGCGCACTGTGACATTTTGGATAGAGGTTACCTTGTAGCCTCACGTGCCCTTCTCAACATTGCCATAAGTCTCTTTGATTCTCTGCGCTAATGCTCGATCTAAGGTCTTTCCAGGGTAAAAATCCTGTGGGCCAGGGCCCTGCATGCTCAACCCTGTGATCTGTTTGATCAAGGTCGGATCCACAGTGATGCGACGGTTCAACCATAAGTAACCACTGTGGTAGAAAGATAACAACAATTTCACGCATGCGTTTACTTCCTGGTGTCAGCCGAAGTGCGAGATCTTCATCACATTGAGCAGTGTGGATTGCGCAAGGTTCTGGGTCCATGGCTACGAGATAATCTTTGAATTATTTCCTTTAGTCCTGGTCAAATACTTGTGTGGGGCGAGCATGATGTAAGCCTTCCTATCGCCAAGGTTGAAGTCACTGAACTTCAATGCTGCGAGCTTATCCTAGTCAGCTTGAACTGCGCATATCCCTTTCGGGAGGTACGCCATGACCAAAGCATAGTCAAAATCTCTGGGCACACTGTCTCTGTTGATGGCGCCACTTAGAGGGGGTAGGTAGGAAGGTAGAATGCTCAGAATCAACTTGGCATTCACAATGTCATCTATGTGCTTCGTTCTTGCCTCTGTCATGGTTCTGGAAGTTCCTGCTCCATGAGCAGTCGATGGAGAAACTTGGACTCCTCTTGTTGATGATGCTTGCACACCTACAGACATCCTTCTTTATAACATAAATTTCTCGGTCTTGAGATCAACGAGTACTTCCTTCGTAGATTCTTCAAGTGCGCTAAGCTCTTCAGACATATGCGCTTGGGATAAATAGGCAATCTTGGCAACGTTTTGCTTTGCAATGGATATGAGCCTCATTAATTCATGTTTTGTTTGTTATGGCATGGTCCGATGGTCTGGTGATGAGCCATCAATGCTTTTTGATCCGTTCGGAGCAGCAGTCGCACGGATATATCAGCCTCTAATGGCTATATTGCTTCACCACGACAAGGTGGCCTATATCGCTATTCTGATATCTTGACGAAGTTCAAATTCTGCAAGTTTTCCTTCTACGAGGTACCCTCAGGAACCTGTTGTAACCTTTCAATCTTAGCCTTCTTCTTATTCATTTTTCTAGCCTTCTTCCCCGTGAGCTTCGTCTTGGTGGTTCTTTTCCCATTCTGATTCTTATTTTCCTTGGACATAGTCACTTCGCGCTGCTGAGATTCTTTCCTAAGACTTAGGGGCAATACTTCTTCTATATATAAGACATATACTTCAATCTTCTGTGATTCCTCTAATGTTCTTGCAGCTTTGACATCTGGGTTTCTAGTGTCAAATAACTTCGATCTTTTCTCCCATTCTTCAATCAACTGCGCGATCCTTCTGGTCATGAAATCTTTTAACTCTTGTCTTTGTTGTTCTAAGACTTCTTCTTCTTCCTTCTTTTTGGTTTGATCTCTTTCAATCCAAGGTTTTCCAAGTAACATAGTAAACGGGGCACTGTCCTCAATAAACTTGATAATCTCAAAATCTTCTTCTGTCGAAGTTCCATTGACATTCATAGGTATCTGAGTGAGCCTCCCACATAGGTTTACCAGTTTCCCTCTGAATAAACCTATTCCTCTTAATGAATGGATCATAGCAGGCCTTCCTATATCTTCCCAAGTTCTCTCTAGCATAATGTTCACTGGTGTTTCTTCATCAAGGACAAAGTCAATGTCGAAGTCTCCTATTCTTGCTTCAATGCATTCTTTTTTTTTTAAGATCTCTGGTAGCCTAACATGTCAGTGATCATTCAAGGTGTCTTTCATCTGCAGCAATACCTTCTCTGATTCTTGCTGGGGTTATACTATTTCTGGATCTTCCTTAGGGTTTTCTTCATTCAGATTCATTCTTTCAAGCTTAGCAATCATTCTAGGGAAATCCAATACTTCATGGTCCCAATCTTTGCAACATAGGAAAATAGATCTTCCACCAGGGCATTCCTTAGAAATATGTCTCGGTCTCTGCAACTATAACATAGGGTTAATCCTCTCTTCCTTTTAAATGATCCCCAACCTCTTCTGTACTGCACACTAGGATCATGGTAGCTAGTCTGCGAAAAATTATTTCTAGGATCCTGCATCCATTTGTTAGTCCAAACATTCTTTCTATGCATAGGTATAACATATCTATCACTTTACTTATCAGATCTATTCATATCAAGTTTTCTTTCATCTATCAGAGCCCTAGTTTTGACGGCAAAGCATGAGGCAAAGGAAGAAGAAGAGTTTTCATGTAAGAAAATCAGTGTATGGTTTAGTTTTGGATGGGCGCGTATGATCGCTGAAGAGGGTCGCCGATAACCGTCAGATCTGCAGAAGCTGCGAGGGAGATAAGCCATCGGGAGATTGGAGTTCTCAAGGTCGTGAGAACCGGGACATTGAAAGTATCGAGATCCTGACATAATTGGGACTGTCCATTTGGAAGGACGCGTGGCAGCGATCGAGCGCCACCGGAGAAAGGCTTCATTGGAGAATCGGGAATCGGAGTTTCGCGAGTCCCGTGAACAAGTGCATCAGACATCGCGAAATCACGATACATGATTTCCCGATAAAGCAGATAGCGTGTGGGCCACCCTGGAGGACAGGTGGTAGGTCAAAGGCCCGTCGGAGGACTAGCGTATCAGGAATCGACAAATTGGTATTCCTGTGAATGAGGGATCGGGGAAATCCCTAGAGGAAACCCCGATGCAGAATCTGAACTGTCCATTCGGAGGGACGCGTGTCAGGAGTACGGAGGAAGTCGAGGATCGGAAAATCGCGAACTCAAGAGGCAAAGAAACCAATACATAAGGAATGTCGAAACCCGATTTAAAAAGGGTGCGTAGGTTTAATTCAAATTTTCATGTGGGACTCGAGCAATAGGGACCCGACTTTCCCTTCGCATCATTGGTTCATTATGCCGAGATATTAACCCCCCAGTCGAAGATTAAAAAGAGCGTTGTGGAGTAAACCAAAGAGATGATTAGCGTTGAATGGTTTTGACCCATGGTCTTAAGAAGGGGTCGATGCCCTTTTCTAGGTGAGATCTGCAAGAAAAGGTGGGCGGTAAGGATTTTGATAGGCAGCAGGGGTCTTTTTTGCAGGATGTGGAGGCCAGTTTCTGACAGTAGGGACATCTACAGGTTGCTGAGGTCATTTGTGCAGGCTGCAGGGAAGGTTTGAGGAGGGATGAACCTCATTATGGCAGTTGGGTGGCAGATCTACATTGACAAAGAGTTCTCTGCAGTAGGTTTAGCAACCAGGAGAGCGGAGGCATCATCTCCAGGTTTATTGTCCCGTTTAATGTGTGTTTAGGAGGCTTTTGCAGTTGCCTTGTAGTCAATAGATATGTGTTTCCTTTAGAGATAATTGCAGTTGTTGTCATAGCCACTAGAAAATTGTGTATTGATGTGATTTCGGGATACAAGTCTTAATAAGATGCCAGAATTGTCTCTTCTAAAAGAAGATGATGGCCAACGCATAGAACACCGGTGAATCTGGGGTTGAAACTGCCTGATCCAGTGTGAAAATTGATGAAACGCGGTCAACATCAAGTCTGAGGGTTAAAGCCTTCAGTAGAAGCATCCTACCAGTAGAAATTGGTGCTATCTTCAGGGGGTTGAAGCTCCCTTCCAGGAAAGGCTGGTAAACAAGAGAAGGTTGCAGCCTTCTGCAGGTAGAAGCCTGCATACTAGTATGAGTCTGCACTAGTAAAATGTTGTAAAATGTTTTCTTAATAATAATTATTGAAGACAGAGACAACGACAGCGGTGGTTTTCTCCTGATTTGGGTTTCCACCTTAAATCCTGGTGTTCATGTGTCTTACTCATGTGTGTTGGTTTATTTTTTTATTTCTGCACTGAATTACTACTTAATAGATATCTGATGAATGAAGAAATTCATAATAAGATCTCTGGATGCACTCTTGTTTTCTTAAGACTATACAATAGTTGGTCTCTACAAAGTAGCCTAAGGTTTTCAGTAAAAAAAAAAAGAAAATCAATTGATTGCTTAAAATACTGATTCACCCCCCCCTCTCAGTATTTCTCAACAATTGGAATCAGAGCTAGGTCCTTCTGAAAAGGCTTAGCCGCTAGAAGGAAGATCAATCAAAATGAGCAATCAAGATGGAATAACATCTATCAGGCCTCCACTCTTCAATGGAAACAATTTAATCTTCTGAAAAACAAGGATGAGATCTTATCTTCAGTCTCTGGGAGCAGATGTATGGGCTATTGTTGAGGGAGGATATCAATATCCATCTGCAGTACCAACAGATCCAACAGAAAGAAAAACCTACGAAACAAATGCAAAAGCAGTCAATGCTCTGTTAGGAAGTCTAACTGAATCAGAATTTGTCAAAGTCATGCAGCTGGACACAACAAAGGACATATGGGACAAAATCATTCTGAGTTATGAAGGTGATGCAAAGGTAAAAAGTGCTAAACTGCAAACTCTTAGAATTCAATATGAGAACCTTAAAATGAATAATGAGGAAAGCATTGCCAATTTCTTTTTACGTCTTGATGATATTGTAAATTGCATGAGAAATCTGGGAGAAACAATAACCGAATCTACTTTGGTGGAAAATTTTTTAAGATCCCTAACTGCAAAATTTGAGTCAAAAGTATCAGCTCTTGAAGAAAAGAAGTATCTTCAAAATCTTACTGTGGTACAACTACATGGCATACTAAGTGCTTGTGAAATGAGAAGAGGAGGACCATCTGAAGTCAAAGAAGCAGTCTTTAGAACTTCCACAAAAGGAAAGGAAGTACAAATAACAGAAGGATCAGGGTATATCTCAGAAGAAGATGAGATAAACTTCGTAAGGAAACTTCAAACTGGGACAAGATGGTTCAGAGGTAAGCTTCCTTTCAAATGTTTTGATTGTGGAAGAGTTGGCCATTATGCTGCTAAGTGTCCTAATAAAGAAACACATAAAAAGGGGAATGAAGTAGCAAGAAGGAATAAGAATCATTTTAGTTCTAAAAAGAGCTTCTATACTCATGAAGATAGTGATGGGTTATCTGATAGTGAGGAAGAATGTGAACAAGACCTTAGACTTCTCATAGCATTTGAAAAAGGATCTAGAGAAGAAAAGGATACTTTTGAGGATGCTCTAGAAGACAGTGACTTTCTTGATGAAAACAATAAACTCAAAATCTGTTTAGAAGAGAGTAAAATCACTATAGAAACTCTGAAAAATCAGCTTGAAGAAAAGGAGAAACATAATGAGAAATTAGAGTGTGAAAGTAGTAAGTCTAAGAAAAGAACTTGAGAAAGTAAAGACTGTGAATCTTAGATTTGATAAAGGATCTGAAACCTTAGATGAAATTATCAAGGTACAACGTTCTCCTCTCATAAAGACAGGCCTTGGATATACTGGAGAATCTTCTCAGCCTTCAGCACCAAATTATCTAAAAGCAGTTACAGCTAGTTTACAAGATGTTGCCACTCAGCAAGGGAATAAAGAATATTTACAGGTAAGGCATGATCATCTCAATTCAAAAAACACAAACAGGAATGCCTTTCAAG
>JASDQU010030772.1:2286-14770 GCA_032191745.1 Picea mariana | reverse complement strand
TTTTAAGTTATAGATGGTCATTCTAACCTTCATATTACTAGAGTAATTATAAATATGAAAGTATTTCTTAATTTCTAATAGCCATGCTTCAGAATCCTCACCAATCTTATATTCTCCATCAAAGGTGGAGGGTTTTATCTTTTTGATCTCACCTTCTAGGCGGTCCACTTGTTTTTATTTTCTTCCTATAGATGCTTTGTTTTCTTTCATGTGTGTATCTTCGAAAGTACTGTCCTATTTTTATGTTTCATGAACAGAGCTCTTAGAGGACCTTTTGTTGACCTCTTCTTCTTTTTCACTGTATTTTTTACTCTTCTTTGTTACTATACTTCATACCAACATTAAATTTATTTCCGGCTGGTCTTCCTATGATTTTTTCAACTTTTCATTATCTTATTTAAATATTTGTAATTCCAGGATAAGGTTCTTCATCGTTTCCAAGAATTGAGTGGTTGTTCACTGTTATGTTCTGGGTCTATAGGAAGTTCTTGATTTTGATTCCCCTCATGTTTGTCTCCTTCTTCATTTCATGCTGACTTTTCCGCAATAGACAAATTGTTTTTTTTTGTTTCTAACAGTAAATATGTTCATTAGATTTTCCTTTCAAAGAAAACCAAAATGAAATTTTGGTGTTTCCCTGAGGTCCAAGCATTGTAACCTATAGCTCTAATACCATATGTAATGTACCCCAAATTTCACAAAATAAAAGAAAAATATTTGTYGGGAAAAAGTTAAAGTCCATYATGCACAACAAAWTTTTCATSACACAAGAAGGTAATTCATTACATTTATTAATCCTATAATTATATACATGGAAATTGTACTCCACTATCATTACTCATCCTAAAAAGGATGAAATAGATTTAAAATCAGCACATCATGATTTTTATGCTTCATCATAGCGTTGCTATTAGAGTTAAATTTATAACACTAATATGTTAGTAGCTAAGCTTGTCAAGGTCCATAGCCTAGGCATAAATAACGAGACCCTTTTTATAATAGGTAATAACCATGTTTATAAAAAATGTAAGCCATATACTTCATAATCTCAAGAGTTAAACATTAGTGACCATAGGGTTGAACCTATAGGGTCATAACCATCTAAGTCCAGGATATACGAGCTAGGGATTAAGACATTTCATAGCACTATACCATGTTAAAACTTACGATAAGAATATAAAAATGTAGTCGTGACCCTATTAACATAACCACTAATCCAACGTTACATGTATTCATAGCCTTTATGTGATTCGTGAAGTCATAAAGGTGGAGGATGCCAGAATGGCCTGAACCTAGTCTTTCACGTCTGTGTAATTTAATCAAGGTCAGGTCCATTAATGGTGACATGCCACTAGTACTCCTCGGGCCTGACATTACATAGAAACCCCCACTATGGAATTGCCACTTCGGATGGTTTCATATGGAATGGTATGGGTGGCATTCTTTTAGTTCTTCTCTACTACCAAGAGGCACGAGGTGCCATTACCCCCTCACATTTATTCCCCTTGTTTTTTTTTTTCTATGTGGTTTTGCTCCCGCGATGGTAGTATTTTTCAGCTCTATGGTTTTTCTCTCATGACGGTAGTATTGTTTGGATCTGTGGTTTTTCTCCCACGATGGTAGTATTGTTCGGCTCTGTGGTTTTTCTCCCGTGATGGTAGTATTGTTCAACCCTGTGGAGAATGGTAGCATTGGGGTCTTTAGCATGTTTTCAACAGGTGCAGTGGCTACTGTTTCAAGATTTCACTCTTTGTGCACGGTAATCCAACATTCTTTGTCAATCGTATTCTTCACGCCCAACGATTTCGGTGTAAGATATTATTTACGTTAAAAACATTCTTTGTGCAATGCGTTATCTATGCCCAACTGTTTTATGTATAATGCATTATTTGTATTCAAATGTCCTTTGTACAGTGCATTCTTTATGCCAATGTTTTTCCTAAGAAATGTATTATTGTGTCGAAGTGTTCTATGTATAGTGTATTCTTTATGCTAATGTTTTTCCTATGAAAAGTATTATTTGTGTTAAAGTTCTCTCTCTAGGGTACACACATCCTATGATTAATGCTTCCACTGTCTCTACACTATTATCTCCTTGATTTTCACTGTCGCATATTACATGCTTTGCTTTTTGGATAGATTTGTTATCATATGATAATTTTCCTCTTATACATTTTTCTCCAGTACTCCTTTGCATTAGAGACATTCTCTTGGGAGTAATTTTTATCATCCGGTTTGAAGGGTTTCTATTTTTCTTTTCTACTAGCTACCAGTATTCAAAGCCCATAACCCTTTGTCTCCTTCCTCATTTACCCATGGTCAGAAACCCTAGTCAAAGGCTAAAGCCTCTGCAAATATTTTCATTTTGGTTTAAGGTCTGTGTAGAGGAAATAACACCCATGACCCTTGTCTAGAGGATTACTATGTTAGGAAAATTAACCGCTAGTTTTTAGACTTATCGGGGAGACTCTGGGTAAAATCATGGTTGAATAGTCCTGTACTTGCATTCCTCTATTCAACCAAAATCTTTGATTAATTTCCACTATGTATTTAAAGGAACCTTGTATTTTATGGTGCAAGAAACCCAAGTTTCCGTTGAAAATTCAGCAATGATGCTCCTCATATATATTCACCGGTTATAGAATATCTTTGTCGAGAAAAGGAATGTGCTCTGTCATTATTCTAACACATATGACCATTTGACAACATCCTATGTTGCATGCTATTGTCCAAATCGGCCAATGTGAAAATAAATATCCTCGTTGGTTTAGAAAAAGGTTCCTTGATTCATCTCAGACTAGACCTGATACTCACATACGTCTTCTTGGTCTATTACAGGTTGAAATCTGATACTTGCATGCATTCTCATATCCTTGTTAAAGACAAGGCCATAAATTCCCAGGGATTTCTTTTAATACATTTTGTGTAACTTAATTTTTAACTTGTGGATTAGATTACTAATCAAGGTCGCATCTTTTTCTTCGAAATTATTGTTTAATTTCATACTTGTCGCAAACATCACTCTTGTCAAAAAACTCCGTTTGTGTATTGTGAAAGTTGATTACTGTTTAATTTACTAACCTCACCATAATATTCTTGGGGTCTTTCTATGGGGTTTCTTTTGAAAGTTTTCTTTGAAGTAATATTTATGGAATTATTAAAACCCTTCTCTTGTGTACAATATGTATTATATATGCTCTCTATAATTTTATAAAGTTATAGGGTATTAAGTTACATAAATTAATTTAGAATTTTGTTTATTATTTTTACTTTCACAATTAAAATAATTTCTCATAAATGTCATCTAATGAAGGGTCCCTATGTCTTGCGAGGGAACCCATTAGATGAAAAACTCACCCACTTCTCTTTCTGGGTCTTGGTTTGATGTCTTCTCAAGGAATAAAGGGTACTCTAATATAACATCGAAATCCAAGATAAGTATACTTTGATTGTTTTATTTATTTCATCTTTTAATAGTTCGTACATTAGTAAGTTACTAATTCTATTGTCTTCCTTTGTTATAGGTTGGAAGAACAACCAATTGACTCGGTGAAGTGTGGGAACTGTCCACAAAACGTATTCGGATTCCATCTTCTTCCACCAGTCATTTTGTGCACCCGTAGACAGTTTTATGTAGTCATTTGAATTTGTGTTTAGACTAGCTATGGAGTTCTTGTGTTTAAGGAACTCAAATCGTAACATTTCAGTCTACGACCTATTGGCCATTATCAATATGTTTTTTTCAAGTAACCCATGATCTACTGTATCATATGTCTTTCTCTTATAAATAGACAAAGCATGTATTGGGATTGTTATTCTTTTTACTCAACATAATAGCATAAATACAATACAGTTCGTTTGCACTTATATCTATCTATCTATCTATCTATCTATATAAACTAAACTCATAATGACATACCACTATAGACATTATTACATAGTGGCAATCCACACAAACTAATATGGCTATATAGTTCACTTCAACAAATAATTCCTCTAATTATAATAATATAAGGTACGACATCAATTGTATAACATCAATAATAAAATATTAATAATATAAAATCAACAATTTGAAAACATAACTGATATACATATATGAAAAACTAATGCTAGGAAAACAAATTGAAGAACCATGTTCCATCGAACCATAGAAACAAAACAACCACGATCACTTGTCTTCATCACACCCTAGCCTGACCATGAGTCCATAAGGGAGAACTAAATTATCCCCCTTAGCTATTGTCACATTCAACATATCAGAATCTGCTTAGCCTCACACCATATGTGCTCATAACAACAAAACATTTCTCAATCCCCCAACATACTAAGCAACATCCTGCCTCCCACATATGTTGTATATATCTTGTGGCTATGTGTTTCCATTTCTTTCCCTCCTTCGGGAAATTCACAGATTTACAAATTCATGATTTTCAAGGGATGCTAGTGGTCAAATCCAACTTTTTCCACTTGTAAAAATTAGCTCTGAGTTAACTCGAACATGTTCCCCACATGGAGTCATGGTCATCTATTTTTAACCTGGTTGTTCCATTTGTCTTCCAACATTTAATTTATTAAAAAGTTTGTCTCATACATGTGTCCAACAAAATAGGATAGTTGAGAAAGTCAAATATTTTCCTAGCAATCAAAAATAATAATTACATAATCCATACTTCTAATTTCGGATTTTCCATAAATGAAAATTTATTTCTAAATTCGAATTTTCCATAAATAAAAATTTATTTCTAAATTGAACTTGAAATTTAGTTTTTTAATAACTTGAGGATGTCACAAAAAAAAAAAAAACCATAAGACCTCCAATAGCCCCACTATGCAATAGAATTTATGAAATAAAAATGCAACGAGCACAATGGGAAAGGACCAGAACAAATCGATAGAAAACCAAAAGAACTATTTAGAAACTAGTAATGGTACCTTATATCATTGTCCTTACTCATGCGTTAATCCATGTGAGAAATAGGACGTGTCATCCTGGGATTCATTGACCCTATGTGAATCTTTGAGTCTAGGTATGATGGTCGTTATGATGACCAATTGTTTCTCCCGCCTTCATTTCTATCAAACTAATAACACTAGTTAAAACTTTTTCAGTATTGGGATGGAGAAATATACTACAAGTATAGTTCTATAAGTCTAATTATAACTCGAAGAGATTTTAAATGTATTGACTCAACATTAAACTTATGGGTGTGCACCAGTTCCAAGATCGTTGCACAAATGATTTAGAAGAGTTTCCTCCAATTTTATCCTAACATCCAAGCTCACGAACATAGAGCTTAGAAATTAAAAATTCATAAGTACATCTTTTGTTAATTATCATATCCCCTTCTAATTGCACATGGAAGTCGAAATTTTTCGTAGGATGATATACATTTGTTTTCCAAGTTAATATGTATTCCATGGCTTTTGTTTAAAGAAAAGAAATTAGATAGAGAGAATTTGGACATAGGTGTATTTATATATATACCTATTTTTCTAACATAGACTCGAATCACTTTGAAACAATAAAAAAATTATTCACTGTGTAAATAGGAACATCGCCATTTGGACAAGTATACAATAAGAAAAAAAAGTTGAAAACCATGATGTTTTAGAATAAGGATGGTGAATTATGATTATTGAAGGAAAAATATTTTTATGGATCATTCATGGTTTATTTTAATAATTAAGCCAATAGACGACATTGAAATAATGAAAAGAAAAAAATATTTATGTAAATGAGGTATGTTCATAAAATGCCCTATATATGACAAGGAACTATATGTTATGGATCAAGTTTTTAGTAAATTCAAGACCTATCTTATGTGAAAAACCATAATCCCTATTGATCACCAGCCATCGAAATATTTGTAGGTCTAGAGTAAGCTTCAATGTACAAGACACTATCGATGGGGTTTTTACAACAATTCCAATTGAACATCAAATTTAAGAAGGGAATCAAGCAAGGAACAATCAGGAAATATTATCGAATGATTACGACCGAGCACACAAGGGATCGTGGAGCTGAAAAAATGTGAGTTGGAGAGGAAATTAATATTGGTTTGATTTGAGAAGGCTATGTGCATAGGAGGCAGGTGCCAGAAGTGTGCGAGGTAGTTTGTCAGTAGAACGAGTGGAGCATAGAAGAAAGAGACAAAGCTCATGGGTAGAGAAATATATAAAAGGAAGCAGTGATATCATAAATAGATTTAGATTATTAGAGAGTTAGACACTCACATACAAGATCCATTGAGTTGTTCTATGTCGAGCTCACTTTAAGAATTTTTTTATGCTGTAATGATTTTGAATATAAATATGAGTTTGTCATGTGTTTGAGGTCTAAAAAGGATGCACAATGTGAAACATGTTGTACTTTTGGGGAATTTTATCAAAAGGGATGTGTGACTTTGTTGTTGTTGAATACATTTTTTTTCCTGTATATTTGTTTTGAATGGAATGGAAGGAATAATAAAGTTGTGTGAGTTTTGAACTACTGTGTGTCTCTCATGTGCTATTTGGATATGTGTGTGTATTTTTTTACTTATTAATCATAGTAAGTTGTTGGATATGGAATGTATGAATTTCATCCCAGATGGATCACGGTTTATTTAGTCATTCATCCGTCACACAATACCTTGTGGTTTCTATGATCCTCTCAGCATCTTGGGTGACACCCTCTTCATCCATGGCTGAGGATTGATATGTTGATGCTCTCGGGTTTTTCTTGGTCAACTATAGATGAACCTTGGGTCTAATCCCCCCAGCATGAAGAATGACACATGAAAGCTTGGTACAATACCAAGAATATAAAGAAGAATATATAGAATATATAGAATATTATGGCTTCAAGGAGGAAATTCAATAACTACAAGGTTAGGTTCATGAAGAAGATGGTTATGACAATGCTAACTATAATATCCAAGATGGGTTTCTCAATGTTTATATAAAAACTATGTTCCTAAAGGAGAAATATTGAAACGTATTGAGGAGTGTCACACCTCGAAAGTTGTGGGGTATTTTGATGTTGGAAAGGTAGTGGCCAACCTATAGAGTTGTGTGTATTAGCCTAGAATGAAAGAATATGTAGCTCAATTTATTTTAGGGTTCATACATTGTCGTACCAACAAACTTGGTAATACAAATCAAGTTTTGTAACATCCTATACTTGTACCTACTAGACCATGGGAGGTCATCTCAATGAGTTTCATGGGTAATTTGGAAAGAACCAAGAGGGGACATAAATATCTATTTGTGGCAATGAGTGTGTTTAGTAATATGTGCATTCTCATGCCTTACAAAAAGACTATCAAAGGACAAGATGGAATGCTCATGTATTTTGAAAATGTTTGAGTGCACTTTGAGATGTACCAAGGAGAATAAGCTCTAACAAAGATACCAAACTTATCAATGCCTTTTTCACTACACTTTGCGAGAAAATGTATGCCAAGTTGAATATATATACATATTTATCAACAAATAGATGGGAAAATAGTAGTGAATAAAACATCGATTCATTTTTTGAGGGGTTCAAATTGGTAGCATGCAAATACTAGGGATGAAAATTGATTTACATTTAATGCTCTTGTAACAAATAAATCCATGCACCCACTAATAAGTCCCATTTAAAAACTTTTTTTAGATATTTTTGACCTTCACCTCTACATCTTGTATATGGATAGTAACCAGAAGAGAAGAAATACACCTTAGGAGAAGCATCAGAGGATCAAAGATTCATTAACAGGATCAGGAAAATCCATTTGAAAGTATAGAAACATTTAAGAAGTCATAGGAGGAGTAGAAGGCCCAACGTGACCATTATAGAATTGAGAAGACAATCAAGGTATGAGACCAAGTCGAGTTGTATCTAAACAGAGAAAAACTATATGGTCAGTGTAATAAGATCAAGGATATCGGGTAGGTGATTATACCTATAGACATAGTATACCTCCATATATGAAAGTTTACTCAGTAGTGAATGTGGAAAATTTGAAACTTTATGAGCCTTTCATGTTATTCCAAGAAGTGATGACCAAGTTGGACATATCATAGAGGGATTAATGCTAAAATCTCAAGCATATTTAGTAGAGAATGCAATTTTATAGAAGAATTCAAAAAAAAACTTTATAGGCACAACATGAAATATGACACAATAGGTTGATAGGACAACTTCCAAGAAACGCCACATGGTACTCTAGGGAGAATGCATTGGAAAACTTTTCCCGTTTCCTTTGGTAAAATATTTTGGGATCCCAAAGCCTCCCAAAACGAAGAAGAGTGATTAAAAAGAACATAATACATAATTTGTCAACTATTTTGGTACTCCTTGAGAAAAAAATTGGAGTTATTCTCTTGTATGTCCCTTTCAACGACAAACCTTATTGTGGTTATTGGGGGTATTGAAAAATTGCAGAGCCAATTTTATCCATTAAATGAACATTTTTTTGGGTGAGAAATATTTGGATGTAGTCCCCAAACTCTCAATGTTATTCAACACATCAAGAGATCCCAAAGATGAAAATATCACCTTAATTGTAGTTCATGGAAGGAAATTATACCCCCTCGAAGTGGACATATGTTGTTAACTAACATGGTATCTAGTTGATGCCATATGAGTTCTTGTTACTCTTACATGTGGCGTCGAGCATGTATGGATTTAAGGAACGAAAAATACCTAACCCTAACTCTAGAAAAATATCAAGACATGTTAAATATTGGGCTTCTAGGAAAATAAAGGGTTTCATTATTGGTCTATTGATTATTTTTCCATAGTTGCACAAAGAAAGGGAGTGGGATATTGTGACCAGAACAAGGAAGTAGAATATCACGTAGTAACTATACATGACACATTGTGAATGGAAACTCCATCACGACTTCAATTTTATTTATATTTTCATTTCACACAAAATAAGAGTTTACATAAAATTATAAGATTTGTTCTCACAAGTTGTTTCAATGAAATATCCAAAACAATTTATTCCTTATATATTCTTCCAAGCCTAATATATTTCAAATTAGATATATGTGTGTGTGTGTGTGTGTGTGTGTGAAAAAATGAAATATACTAATTGATTGACCTAAACCCACTCATAATAATATTGAAAATAAACAATAACATAAAATAATTTCAAGTTTGGGAGTGTGCACCATTTTGGAAAAGATGTGGTCTTAAAGATAATAGATTAGTTTCTCATCCTCTTTGGATGTCCAAGGCCCTTTATTCTACTTTTTATCCTATGTGATCAACAAAAAGTCACACATATCGTTACTCATTTTCAATCTATAGAGAGGCAGTAGCACCTTAATTTACTAGTATGTTGCATCTAAGGGTGGATGCAACTTTGAAAATTTTAATCCTATAGAACATTTTTAAAAAAATAACTATTTTTTATTGTTTAAAAAATTGAAAACCATCAACATTAATCTTCTTTCATTTGTAAAAACATAAATATAATAGGGAGTTTTTATTATAGAAGGCATTGAATTTCCAACCTTCCTACATAATATTACACATTATTTCTCCAACCACTCATAAAAAAGATGATACCAAGATAATAAAAAACAATCAATACCCAACTCAAATTTCAAATTCATATCTAACATCAATTAATTTAAATATATATAAATTAACTAAATAATTTCATTTAAAACTTATTTTCCCTAACATAATGATATAATGATTGTAGCTTGTAAACATTGAATTCCATAGATAATTCAAAGCAATCAATGCTCAATTCAAATTTCAAATCCATATCTAATATCAATTAATTTAAATATATTTAAATTAACTAAATAATTTCATTTAAAACTTATTTCCCCCACATAATGATTGTAACTTGTAAACATTGAACTCCATAGTTCCCTTGAACACCACTTACTAACGTTAATATGTTAATCTTACCATGTTTTCTAACCAACAAAAATTATTACACCATTTCTATGTGTTTTTATAGCCAACAAAATATACACTATCTCCATGACCACACTTAAAAGTTGGTGGTAGGTTCACTAAACTATTATTATTATTAATAAAGTAAAGGAATGTAAGTTGTGAAGAGAACTAGAGATTTCATATATTTCATTGATATCCCAAATTAGGAGGTGTCAGTATTATAGGTGCAATGTTCTCATAATTATGGAAGTACATAATTTTTGAAAACGTGTTATCATGATAGGAGGGTTTTGTGAAGCATCTCAACATTGAATTTCATATCTTCCTTGGTGCTAATATCGATATCAAATCAAATTTTTTAATTTAAAAAAATATATATAATTTTTAGAAAACATATTATCATGATAAGAAGGTTTTGTGAAGCATTTTAACATTGGATTTAAAAAAAATATAGTTTTTAGAAAACATATTATCATGGTAAGAGGTTTTGTGAAGCATCCCAACATTGGATTTCATATCTTCCTTACTTGAAGGTTAACATGTTAACCTTTTCTAGCCAACAAAAATTACACCATTTCTATGTGTTTTTATAGCCAACAAAATATACATTATTTCTATGACCACACTTAAAAGTTGGTGGTTGTGGTAAGTCTTCCAATTTTAACACTTTGTTACAAGTTCACTAAATTATTATTATTATTAATAAATTAAAGAAATGTTAAATTATTATTATTATTAATAAATTAAAGAAATGTAAGGTTTAAAGGAAACTCAAGATTTCATATATTTCATCGATATCCCAAATTAAGAGGTGTACTATTATAGGTGCAATTTTTTCATAACTATGAAAGTACATAGTTTTTTAAAACATATTATAGATGCAATTTTCTCATAATTATGGAAGTACATATTTTTAGAAAACATCTTATCATGATAAGAGCGTCTTGTAAAACATCCCAACATTGACTTTCATATCTTACTTGGTGCTAATATCGATATCAAATCTTTTAATTAAAAAAAAAAAAATTTATAAGAGGGTTTTATGAAGCATCTCAACATTGGCTTTCATATCTGCCTTGGTGCTAATATGGATATCAAATCAAATCTTTTAATATATATATATATATATTATTTTTTTAGTTACATGTTCACCCTCATACACTTTTTTGCATTTTAATATAAAAATATTAAATAAAATTTCTTAACTTAAAAAACAATATATTAGCACAACCACTAACTTGTGGTTGGTAAATGTCGAAAGATTTATGGATAAAAAAAAAAATCGTGTTAAAAAAAAACTTGGAGGTACATAATGAAACTCGTCGACAGTTGAAGAATTTCAAAAGTTTATCATTTAAACGTGGCAATCATATGATGTTACAATAATTTCTTAATATAATTAGGTAAATGTTAAAAAGTAAACAGGTTAACGGATGCATTTATAAATGCAAAGAAGTTATCAACAATAAATCTGACTCATTGATTTTGGAAGACGACAAAGAATATGCCATCATCTTCAATGCATAACCATCATATTAGAATTTAAGATTAAAAGATCATTAATTGTGCCCATCTCCAATAGATATATGCCTTTAAGCATAATTAATTTTTAGTTACAATCTCAGGCTCACAAACTCTGCATTTTAATATAAAAATATCAAATCAAATCTCTTAACTTAAAAAAAAACAATATATTAATTTTTAGTTACAAGCTCAGACTCACAAACTGCTTGCATTTTAATATAAAAATACTCTTTATATTGCATTTATTAAACAATGCATTTAGCTCCATGTCGGGTATTGTTCTCAAATTTTTTTTCCCATAGTTTATAAATTTTTTACAATGCATTTACTTCCATTGTTCTCAAATATTTTCTCCCATACTTGTAAAGTTTTTACAAGTCAATTAGTCCATTGTCCGCGGGCGCCAATTGAAATTGGCAGTAAAAAAATCCATGAATAATTGTCCTCAAAATGAAGGCGGGTTTGGTGATATAAACTTAAAGTGAAGGCACTGATAAATAAAAATGACTGATCAAATTTTAAACTCTGATAAAAACTTGAGATTGACTAATAAAAATGAGATCAAATTTTAACCCTGGGTGGAGGTGGAATTTAGAGTTGGTAAAGTCAATGAAGTATGGTTTGGTGATATAAACTTAAAGTCACTAATAAAATTTACAGTGATAAAAATTTAACTAATAAAAACAACAAATTTTAACATTGGTTGGGTGTAGGTGGAATTTAGAGCCGTATGAGTTCAGCCATCATTTTGTAGAATAATGACGTCTGAAACGACATAACGGAGCAAGCAATCACAAAATTGTGACCACATCCGTCGAATGTTTTTTTAATGAACGTTGATTAATAAGTCGTTCCTAACTACTCCGACTTTAGACTCACGTTGTTACGTATTCAAGCACAACACTGTGCGATGCATGCATTTAGGGTACCAACGATATAGAGACAGAAAGTATTCATTGAATCCGACCAAAGATTTTGAAATCCAAAGCATAATTAAACATGGACTTTTTAACCAATAATTAATTTCATCCTTAAAAAACCGTGACCTAGAATTAACGGAGTCTTCAGATT
>JASDQU010030771.1:9959-22628 GCA_032191745.1 Picea mariana | reverse complement strand
TTCCTGCCTCTTCCATACAAAATAGAAAGGCAAGGGCAGGGACTTGTTGCCTCGCAACCCATCTTGTTTTCCTTGTATATTTTCTCTAATTAATTTTTTGAATGAATTGTTTTCATGGTAAATTGCAAAAAAAAAATGTAGGTGGAGATTCCTTGATATCTACTTATACGGTACCGACATTATTAAACACCGGTTCGTTTTGTGTTTCCACTTCCTTTATCAAAACATGAACCAAGGAAACACCGGTTCGTTTTGTGTTTCCACTTCCTTTATCAAAACATGAACCAAGGAAAATCTTAACATACTTAAATTTTTAAAATTTGTAAGGATTTCACATAATTTTAGTGCAAAAATGGATAATCTTTATTATTCTCAAAATATCAATCAAATTTTATATAAATGTTTATCCAGTATAAATTTAAGGTGAATATTTTTTTGATTTACAAAATTATTAAAATAGGGAATATTAACCCCTAACATTGCCACCAACCTGAATCATGTCCGTCGTTTCATCACCCTCTTTAAAGGTTTCTACGGGCCTTGTCCCTACCGCAAACGTTGCTTCAGAAATCTTATGAGACTCATTTCCCTCAAACATGGAAGCTCTATTATATAGAGCTTCTTCCAAGTCCTTGAAAGCACTTTGAAGGAACTCTCTCATTGCCTCCACAAGAGGCCTCTATTCATGAATAACCATGAATAACCTATTCATTGACACCAAATTTCAATCTTGGTGGTGCCTCTTTATAGTGTTTGATGATGACATAGCACAACCGTATGTGTCATGGATCAACCAGATGTTAAAAGTCAAATAATTTACAATTGCGCGCTCCCCAAACATCAATAGTTTGTTTTCATTGTAACCTTTAGAATAGGAATGTATAAATTTAAAAGAAACTTTAACAAAAATCACAAAATTAATAGTATGAATAAGAATGTCTAAATTTAAAAGGAAACTTAATAGAAGTTCTTTAAATTTTGGAGCAAAAAGAACTAAATTTTTAAATTYAMAAGGAAATTWAWRTGMAAAGTTAAAGAACTAAATTTTTTCCTCCAAAATTTGACTTATTGTCTAATAAATTAACTTAATATGTGCTCTTTAAACTTTAAAAAATTCACAAAATTAAGGTGCAAAAAGAACTAAATTTTTTCCTCCAAAATTTGACTTATTGTCTAATAAATTAACTTAATATGTGCTCTTGTCAAAGATGGCGGGATAAAACAATACTACTATGTTCTAGAAAATTACTCTTGTAAGACCTCGAATCTTATATATGTTATACTAAATAAACAACAAAATGCATGCATAAAGCCAAGGAAATAATCTATGATCAGTCAAAATGCACTTAAAAATTCAAAACAAAAGTCAGAAAAACAAGAGGGTTATTAACACTTGTAGTGGAGAACTTATTGCTTGTATAGAAAGTTAACATGCAAGTCTTTCGAACAGCTCCTTCCCCAACAATAACACTTTTTATGAACTTTGAAAAACTCATTGCAGCGAAAAAATACAAAACTTCAAACCAGAAAACCTCTGAATTCTAATCCTCCTTCCTTCCAAGCAGGGTAAACTCTCATCACTGAATCCTGCAAAACCCATTCCTACCGCCCAAAATAGTGTAGGGGTGTCTATAATGTACATATCATTGTCATGTGCATGTTTACCAAATCATATCATTCAGTATAACAGATTCTTTTTTCTGTATTGCATATAAGTTCTTCGTGGTTTCCATGCCAATCACTTTTTCTAAACTGCTATAAGATGACAGGTACTGAATTCATGCCTACTATCAAGCCTCTTCAACGTGTGCCTCAAGCTTAGACATATCCACTATGCTTACACCGATACATATTTCGCAATGCTTAAAAAATGCGATACATCATATCATGTTGCTGGATAATGACTTCTCTACTTTTCAATTTTCTATGATGGTTTGCATGTCATTGTTTTTCACAAGGTTTATATACGACGACACGTACTGAAAGGTTTATATATGACAACACATACTAAATTAGTGGGATGTTTGCATGTCCTTTCTATAGACTCCTAAACGTGTACTCGTGACCTTAAACACAACGCATGGATAGAGATTTCACAATGTTTCTAACAACGATTTTTAAATATTGTATATCAATTTAGTAAAAGTAATATCAGTAATATAATAATGTTGACAAAATGTGTATTTATAATTGTTCATTTGGTATATTTTTAATTTAAATAACAAAGAGATTTTGTGAAAACAATATGGTTGTGGTGACCATTTTAAACTAGATGATGAAGAATTTTCATTTATATTTAAATTGAGACACATGAATGAAACCTAAACAAATTATTTTTAACTGAAAAATGACAAGTTTCATGATACTCATTTTCTATTATTATCCATGGTCATTTGCACCAATTAGGATAAGTTCTTCTTCAATTTCTTACATATAAATGTCCCCTTCAACTCTTCCAACTGTTAGAGATAATGTTGCATAGTAGAGTTTGGGGATTGGTTTAGGTTGTTGGAGGATGTTGAGATATTTTCTCAACCTCTCCCTCTAAGATTGGAATCAGATGGATCTCACTCCAACTATATATACCTAATGTATTTAAGTGTAAGTGTGCAATACAATTATAGTTTGTATGAATCTTGTGCAATGGATGCTCTCCATTTTTCTTATTTGGTATCAGAGCTGAGGTTAGGGATCATGAAACCATTTGTTTCTTGCATGAGGGAGTGAGCTTGTGTGTTGTTCAGATCCGAGCCTATAGAAGGCCGCAGACTTATATGGAGTCATGATCGGTCAGTTGGAGTTGTTGTCCATCTGAAGGGTGTGGCGCTCAGAAATAAAGCACCATTCATGTGCTTGAAGAGCAAGTTTAGGGGCATTAATTGATCGGATGTGGAGCCACAAATCACCATGTGAAATCAGAAGGAGCGTTGCCCATGAATTGAACCATTGTCTGAGCTACTGCATAGAGTTGTTGTGGGACAAGAGTTCGATGTTTTTTTCGCTTCCAGAAGGAGAACGCAAGAAATCTGTTGTGGAACATTGTTCAGTGATGCGCTATTGAATAAGCAAAAAGTCAATTCTGAGGGAGGCCGCCAGTCTGAGGAAACCCGTTGAAGTGTTGGGATGAATAGAGAGAAGTGTGCAGAGGTAAGAAGTGAACGATGGAGTATTGTTGTAATCGTTTGCGGATTTTCCCTCATGTAGAAGACATTTGTAAATGTTTTGAAAATATTTTCATTTTGTTCAGCCAATCCGTTCCATCCCGTATGATACAACATGTACGTCAATTTATGATAAGAGTGCATCACATCCTGTATTGTCTTCGTCAGAAGGGAAAGCAGAAAATCCAGTATGAATGCAAGCTCTCGCTGCTCCATGAGATATTCATAAGATTATAATGGAGAAATTGCATATGTTTCTGCTGCATCATTGTGCAATAAACCTGTGCATCGACATATGAACCGTGGAAGAGAGATCGTTGCAAGATCTGGTGGATTGGAGGAGAGACTCTACATTGGAAAATTGCATTAATAGTTTAGTAAGTGTAGTAAAATAAGGACTCTTGTCTCTTGATATAAGCTAGTAGCCCCAGTTTTAAGAACAACCATTCTTATGTTTGAAGTCACATTCTATAAGTGAATTTTGAAGACATTTTGTATCCAGACTACCTTTATAAACATTGAAAGATAGCCGAAAGCAAAATATCTAATAGATGGAGGTATGTTCATAGGATGCTTCATTACTTGACAACTTTTCTCATGGAAGCCCCGGTGAGTCGAGTTTGTCAATGTTGTCTATTGTACAAATTCATGAATGATGGTCTAAAGCATTTATACTTTAACTGAGTTGAATGGTAAGATAGAAGAAGAGGATGAGAAAGAGCGCAGTCCAGAGGCATCAGAGTGGGTGTAGGGGTTGATGAAGACCATGTCAGACAAAGTTAAAATGTTGTAACTACTTTTTCTTTGTAATTGTGATTGTAAGATTTTGTAATGTAAGCATTAAGGAGGGGTGTTAGAGATAATGATTCATTTATATTGCATACTAGAGTTTGGGGATTGGTTTTGAGGTTGTTGTAGGATGTTGAGAGATTCTCTCAACCTCTCCCTCTAATATTGGAATCAGTTGGATCTCACTCCAACTATATATACCTAATGTATTCAAGTGTAAGTATACAATACAATTACAGATTGTATGAATCGTGTGCAATGGATGCTCTCCATTTTTCTCATTCTAACAATGTCAATGTTTTAAGGCCTCGCATCTCTTTTATTTCATTACACCACAGGTTTCCAATAGTCCAAGGTTTTAATATATCAGTGCTCACATACAAATAATTGGTCACTTTATATCTGTAATATATCAGTGCTCGCATACAAATAATTGGTCATTTTATAGCCATTAGAATATATTGTGAATCCCCACAATTTCATAATTGTTAAACAATTTATCAAGGTTATACTTACACCCACCATGATCATCCATGGAAAGTTTACTATCAAATGCATCATAACACAACTTTCAAAGCTATATTAATGGATCTAATAACTCATTGAGWGAATRAAGTCATGAATATCTTGCCACATTTGCAAGYGCTATGTTTTTTTATAAGACCATATCTTCTACTACATTTATTGAATAACAATTAAACATTTTATTTTTATTTTGAGTCACAATCTTGACTTTCATATATTGAATAACAATTAAACATTTTATTTATTTAATTTAGAGTCACAATCTTAACTTCCATATAGGAGAATGTCATTGTTGCTCAAAGTTGTCAAACATGAAGGGAGGATCCTCATCTTTCATAGTACTAAATACAAATGATTTATGATTAGATTGCGATATGGATCTAATAACTCATTGAGTGAATGAAGTCATGAATATCTTGCCACATTTGCAAGTGCTATGTTTTTTGATAACACCATATCTTCTACTACAWTTATTGAATAACAATTAAACAATTTTTGTAWTTTTGAGTCACAATCTTGACTTTCATATATTGAATAACAATTAAACATTTTCTTTATTTATTTAGAGTCACAATCTTAACTTCCATATAGGAGAATGTCATTGTTGCTCAAAGTTGTCAAACATGAAGGGAGGATCCTCATCTTTCATAGTACTAAATACAAATGATTTATGATTAGATATACATGAATTTATGACTTTCAATATCTTCAAGGTAATAAAAGACTACTTAAATTAAAAGAGAAAATAAGAAGCACTATAAGTTATGAATCTCAATGTTATGAAAACAAGGGTAGCAAGGCTGCTCATATTGCCTCCTAAGAATTTGTGGCGGAGGTAGTRTGAGCAACCTTATTCAACGTAAAGGTTGTGTACTATATCCCATCGCCTACATACCATACTACACCCCAGTGCTTGAAACCTCGAAATAAGTGCTTGAAACCTCAAAATAAGTGAAGGCTACAATAACACTATAAATCTATCAGCGAATGAAATGTAAGAAAACTAATTTTTTTTACATATTAAAAAATAAAATTTTAAGTTTCTTATGTGGTACATTATGTTCTTTACAAAAATTTTGAAGTCAAACTGAATTAATATAGTAGTCAAAACTAAGTCATTGCTATATACTGTCTGAGGCAGTACAATTAGGATAGGTTATGAATCCCTTTAGATCATGAAATATCAAAAGTATGTTTTTTTTGTTAATAATATTATTATTATAGAATTTTATATTAATGGGATCTAATAGCCCATTCCAATAGCATTATTATTTTTGATCTAATTATAAATATAAAGTATTATTATTGTTATTATTAAAAGGTTTACATTAATTAGGTGATATTAGATAACTTTTATAGTTTTTTGTTCAATCTACACTTATGACATTGTTAATAGTTACTAACATCTTCTTATGTCCAATTCTAATTGAGCTTTTAAAAACATGGAGTAGTTGGATTTTGTTTTTAGACTATACATAAGTACTACATTATTGCAAGTTTTAAGTATTTCATAATTATTTTAGTTTTTGTCTTTGAACTAAATACAACTACTAAATTAAAATATATCTAAGAAGCATGGATAACACCTTTCTTTCTATTTTTACTTGTTTTAATATACATTTATGTATTAAAATAACTAATATATTACACTATACTGTAAAGTAAAAAAATGTTCCTCTCATTTTATTTGAATTAATTATTATTATTGATACATTATATATATCTAGGAAGTAAAATTAATTTATAAAGCATGAAATTTTAGATAATTCAAATTAATTTGTTAACTAGGTTAGAATTAACATTTTAATTTTTTATTTATTTCCAAAAAGTTGTAATGTAGATAATTTGTATCATCCATATATATATCATAAAATTTATTTTATAATGAAAGTTAGTGATGTGAATAATTTGTACTTTATTTATATATATAGAAACAAAGATTTTGTTTAAGTAATTTTTATATATCTAATTTAATATTTAATATTTTTTATTTATGATATTGAAAATTTAAAATTAAATTTGATTTCTCGTCGATGGCTCTGGTGTTTCAGGGCTGCTTCTGCAGCTAGGGATAAACCCTACCCTCCTTTCCTTATACAACTCAGTCTCTTGGTCATAGTTTTTCTCTCTTCCATGGTGGTGTTTGCTTCCACTCACAGCGGATCTGGCTTCAACCCTCACAGTGGTTCTACTCAACCTTACACTATTGTTCAGCTATGTGTGCCTCCTTCTTCTAGTCCTTTGGGTAGCACCTTAGTTTCTTTCAGTGAGGCTATTAAATCTCAAATATCAACTCGTTCTTTCCCGTCTGCTTCGTGCTCGGTTCAAGAAGTCCCAACGATTTCTCTTCTCATGGGTCAGGAAGTTGAAGATGAGGAAGTTTATTTTCAGGAAAATGCTTTAATCTGTCGATTCAATGGGATTTGGCCACGACTTGTGGGTCTCAATGGTTGGATCTCATCCCATTGGAAGCCTCTCATTAAGGAATATTTGTTCATTCACCCCTGCTCAACAGGTTTCTTCATTGTTGAGTTTGACCTTGTAGCAGATCGGAATCTGATCCTTGACTCTTGCCCTTGGTTTTGGGGAAACTCAGGTTTGTGTATGATGCCCTAGAATCCTTCCTTCAATCCTCTGACTGTTGTTCTTTCTTCTGCTCCAGTTCAGGCCAGACTTCTGAATCTTCCCTTGCGTTTTTGAGGTGAAACTTCTCTTAGAGATATTGGATCAGCATTAGGAAAGTTTCATTATGCAAGTAAAGAAACTATAATTCATAGCATCACCTCATATGCCACAATTTGTGTGGAAATGGATTTTAGCAAAGGGTTTCTAGCACAAATTATTTTGGGCTGCAAAAACTACTCTTGGACCCAAAAGCTAGACTATGAGAGAATCTCCCTGCGATGTAGGGCTTGTTTTGAAATAGGGCACATAGCAGCTCAATGCACTAAGGGAAATAGGAAGGCGGGGAAACAATAGCGTACATCAACCTAGTGGGATGGCTCCAATGAACATCATCAACTAATTATTACAATCAACCAAAAATATTCTATAGGCCCAGATTCTTTGAGCCATGATTCCAAAGGCATGTCTACTTAGGAGACACCTCTAAATCATTCAAATATTGTCCCTCAATAAAAGAGTAAAGCTTCAACTTCTCTTGATCCGAGAATAGAAATATTTAAGGCTTCAGATACTCTTGATACGAGAATAGAAAGAAATGTTATCCCCAACTCCCCACCTCCTTCAAGCTAGGCAGATGAGGCTGATAAAGATGAAGCAACATTGACAACACCAAATAAAACAAGTTCTCTAGATCAGGAAAATATGGGGATAGTTGAATCAACAACAACATCACCACCTATCAAAGAAGTTTGAACAATAGTTGGGAAGAAGAAAAAGACATCATCAGTAACACAACCAAGGATGACCAGAAGTCAATCCATCGATCCTGAAATAAAAAATAATCATGTGTTTCTTTTGTCAATTATTAGGCCATCAATTTGTCCAAATTTATTCATGTAAGGATTTAAGGAATGTAGTATTTTTGGATAACTGAAAACATAGGCAAGTGAACTTGGAATCAGGTACGATAAATGGGAAAATTAAACTTGAGATCTTTTTCCTATGTACTTTTTTTATGTATAATAAAAATGTAATTCAAAATTTACAAAATTTATCAAAATATATATATGATAAACAAACAAAAAAAATGTCTCTTAATATGATTAATGTATTAAAATTATTTTGAAACTATTTTATTTTATTATATTATATTGTAGAATTAGTTCTTGTTATGCTTTGCCTTAAATTTTGGGTTGCAATACTTAATAGTTAGTGAGTCTTGATTTTTGATCAACTATTCATAGCTCCTTTACTATTACATCTAATATATTTTTATTAATATTTTGATTATTGTATTTTTTTTTTACATATACTTTTTCTAATCCCAAGGGATGTTATTAATAACAAAGTTTTTATTTTATTTTTATACAAAATTGTACAACATGATGTTAAAAAATAATAACAAAGTTTTTATTTTTTTTATCATTCTGAAAACATGATTTTAAAATAAATTTGAAAAAGACAAAACAAAGTCTTTGTTTTTTTATACAAAATCGCATAACATAATATTAAAGAATAGTAACAAATTCTTTATTTTCTTTATCATTTTGAAAACATGATTTTAAAATAAATTTGAAAACACAATTTTATACAAAATTGCACAACATGATATTAAAAATTAGTAACAAAGTCTTTATTTTCTTTATCATTCTGAAAACGTGATTTTAAAATAATTCTTAAAACATAATTTTAAGGCAGGTTTTGAAACCAATGTTTCAAAACTATGTTCATGGGTTAGGATACCACTGTTTCAAAACTGTGTTCATTGTTAAATATAATGTAACCTCAACAGTCTGACTGTACACTGCCAGTTGTACTGGACAGTTGTACTTTCTATTTTTGTCTTGCTTGAGCCTATTTAGCTCAGCAATCTCCCATTGCATTGTACTTCTAAACTTCTTCAGTACTTCCTCATACATTTCAATATACTGTTCTATTCTTTTCTCTCTGCATTTCTCTTAGCTTCACAATTTATCATGGTATCAGAGCTTCAGCAGTAAGCCTTTTCACACAGTCCAGAGAGCAACACGATCCTCACAGCGCAGAGCTTACATGGAACTCGAGAAGCATTTGACACAGTCTTTTTCACAAGGATTGGAGAGTTGTTCGTCATACTCTCGAAACATCCTCGCAGGAAAATTCCACAAGGAAGCAAACCATCATACGCTCAAAGATCATCGTAGGAAGCTTGCAGAGGTTGCAGAGCGTACTATGCTCGAAAGAACGAGGGAGCAGAGACTGAGAAAGAAGAAACTTTAAATATTCTTTTAATCTTTTCAAGAATCGTCAAAGATTGACGAAGAAGAGCTGCAGGAGGTGAGAACTCGAAGAATTCGTTCACTTCGTTAAAGATTCCTGCAGAAGGCAGAAACAATGAAGATTTCACGAACATTTGTTCAAATTCGTGGAAGATTGTTAAAGAATGGAAGAGCATTTAAAGAATTGCAAGAATTCTTCAAATCCGTCATAGATTGTAGCAACGGACAGAGAACTCATGAAATTCTTTCACATCTTTGAAAGATTCACCAATTTGTTTTTCTTCTGTAGGAGAAAATTTCATCAAATTCGGCAAAGATCGTGTCAAACACGCAAGGAACAGCCATTGCAGCCATAATTGTTGTCCTGCGAACGGATCCGAAGCAGGAAACTAGTTCAGAAGGGATGAGGAGAGCGCGAAAAAGGCGAAACGGTTTCAGCCGTTAGATCTTGCGCAGAGGCCCGATAGCCATTAGATTAGAAAGAAGGTGCACGACGTTTAGTCGTTTGAAGCGCACAGGAGAAATTTCGACTTGTGAAGTCGCGTAATCCCAACATCATCTGGACCGTCCATCCAAAAACACGTGGCGAGATCTCGGCACTTCGTGACTCGCAAGGTGTAAAGGTCAGAAGACTGCCGTGAGAGAATTCGCGAATCGCGAAATCACGAGTCATTCTGGACTTTTGGATCGAGAAAGATCGTGAGCCATCGATCTTATCTCATCGCAAAATCGGGAATCGGGAGTTGGACAAGCAAAAGATTGCACTCCAAAACTCCGATACGCGATATCGCGAAATCCTGACACCACGTATCGCAAAATCCCGAGAGGATTCGGAGCCGCCCATCTCAGAGGACAGGTGGCAGCAGATCAAAGCATCGTCACATCGGCATATCGGAGTTCGCGGTTTTGAAAGACCGTCGCAACATGAGTTCTAAACTCGCGAAATCGCAAATCGCGAAATAGAAATAAGATCGCAGCTGTCCATTTGTTCGGACACATGGCGGACATCGAGGAAACCGTCGACGTTTCGACATTCAGGGTTTCAAGTTGACAGAGAAATTGTGTCAACGGAGCATCGCAAGTCGCGATATCCCAAGGTTGAATCAGNATCGTCACATCGGCATATCGGAGTTCGCGGTTTTGAAAGACCGTCGCAACATGAGTTCTAAACTCGCGAAATCGCAAATCGCGAAATAGCAATAAGATCGCAGCTGTCCATTTGTTCGGACACATGGCGGACATCGAGGAAACCGTCGACGTTTCGGCATTCAGGGTTTCAAGTTGACAGAGAAATTGTGTCAACGGAGCATCGCAAGTCGCGATATCCCAAGGTTGAATCAGGACCGTCCATCTTGAAGGGACGCGTGGAGTAAATCCGAGGACTTGGGAAAAGTCCCGACAAGGAAAGGGCCATCGGCATATCGGGATTCGGCAAATCGTGAATCCTGAGGACAAGAGATCGGGTTTCTTTGTGGTGAAAACCCCGTAAACGATCGCAGCCATCCATCTTGAGGAGACACGTGGACGAGATCGGGAGAGTCAATCACCGCATCGGCGTTCGATGTTTCACGGATCTTGGAGACGAGACGTCTGGGACATATCAAATCGCGAAATCATGAGGAGAGAGCACGACCGTCCATCTGCTGGGACGCGTGGCAGCAATCAAAGGAATCGGGAAAGTCCCGAAAGGAATACGTCATCACAAAATCAGAGATCGAGGAATCGAGGAGACATAAGAGCTCGTCATCAGAACTCACGAAGTCCCGATTCGCGATATTCCGATAAAATCTGGACCGTCAGATCTCAGGAAGATCTGGACTGTTGAAAAATCCAAAGGCGCTTTAAAAGTAAGGCGCGTGGTCACATTGCAAGGAGACTAAGGGCCAATTCAAGCCCGATAAACTCCCTTCGGCCATCGGCAAATCGGCAAATCGAAGATCGGAGGTAAATACAAAATTTTCCTATGTTCTTCTGCAATTTAAAAAAAAAAAAAAAAAAATTAAAAATCATGGCGTCGTCTAGCAATTTAGGACCAACTCAGGGTCCGATTCTTCTGGGAAAGAATTATGAGTTTTGGTCTCTTCGGATGAGATCGTTCTTGCAAGCACAAGAGTGTTGGGAACCAGTGGATCTTGGATATGTGGAACCAGATCCAGCCGCCCTTTTTGCCATGACAAATGTGCAGAGAATTGCTCAGGCAACACTNCATGGCGTCGTCTAGCAATTTAGGACCAACTCAGGGTCCGATTCTTCTGGGAAAGAATTATGAGTTTTGGTCTCTTCGGATGAGATCGTTCTTGCAAGCACAAGAGTGTTGGGAACCAGTGGATCTTGGATATGTGGAACCAGATCCAGCCGCCCTTTTTGCCATGACAAATGCGCAGAGAATTGCTCAGGCAACACTGAGGAACAAAGAAAACAAAGCGAAATTATGGATTCAGAATTCTATGGATGATTCAATTTTCTTAAAAATCATAGGCGTTGGTACTTCTAAACAGGCCTGGGATATTCTTCAATCTTCCTACCAAGGAAATGACAGGGTCAAAACAGTTAAACTGCAGACTTTGAGAACGCAGTTCGAGACTCTAAGGATGACAGAGTCTGAAAATGTGGATCAGTTCATGACCAGAGTCATGGGAATCATGAACCAGATCAGATTGACTGGCGAAACCATCACTGATCAACGAATTGTTGAGAAAATCCTCAGAAGTTTACCTAAGAAATTTGAAATGGTTGTAATAGCAATCCTTGAATCCAAGGATCTGTCAAGATTTTCAACAGATGAACTAATTGGTTCTTTGGTGACACATGAGACCAGACTGCATCTCACAGATGAGTCAATCTCCAATGCCTTCAAAACTCAATTCTCCTTCAGCAGAGGGAGAGGCAGAGGAAGAAGCAGAGGTCACCAAGAAAGAGGGAGCACTCAAAATAACTCTCACTCCAGTGGAGGTAAGAGACAACAATATCCGAATCAAAATTTCCAAGGTCAAAGACATTAGCAACAAAATCAACATCAGAATTTCCAGCCTCAAAGAGGCAAAGGAAGAAGATCAAATGAGAAATCAAGCATTCAATGCTATTACTTCAAAAAGTATGGGCACTATGAATCTGAATGCAGGAAGAAGCAAGCAGATCAGCTCTCAGGCAGAGCTCATGTGTCAAATCACACGGGAGAAAACTCAAGAGGTATGTTTCTTTTGTGCCACAAGACTGAAGAACAATCTAAAGATCTCTGGTTGTTGGACAATAGATGCAGCAATCACATGATAGGTAACAAAGATTTACTTTCATGCATTGATTCTTCAATC